>JASPKZ010004227.1:0-40713 GCA_030220185.1 Diploptera punctata | reverse complement strand
AATGTTGTTTGGTTCTGTAAATTATTACATTATTTCCAGCATAACATATACTTAGAATAGTAAATCATTGTTGCTGGATTTAAATTAAAATAAGTTTCCTCTGCTGATCAACTGAGTAGAACCAAAATTAAACACAATACTTTATTTAACGAGATTGCGATTTATGATGGGGCCAAAATATTGAGACTTTTTATTCTGCCTGACGAAGCTGATGTATACAGGGGTGGAAAGATTAATTTTTAATTATGGACTAAAAGTGAAGACATTAAAAAGTCAGAGTTGCAAAAAATAAATTCCTCTGAGGAAGCTAAAAAATAGAAGGGCGTGAATAATTAAATAATCAATTTGGAATTTTTTTTACATTATAGGGTTTTCTTAATAATAAGAATCAAAATGAAATCGTGAATTCTTCTTACCTCATACATCTATGCATTCTGTGTTAAAAAAAAACAAGATGTAATGAGGTAAAAAGAATTCACAATTCATTTGGATTCTTATGGATGACATATATTTTAGTTTTAAATTCTTCCTGAGGAAAACCACAAGAATTAGAATCACCAAAAATTAAATTTTATTATCCCTGAGAATGTATGGAGATAGAATGGGCCAAAATATTAAGTTTTAATAATTCTCCAGTTTTCTATATCTATACTGGTGTATCAGTGTTAACATAGCCTCTCTTTTGAATAGGAGTTAATACAGAGTAGAACAATTCATTTACTTTATTCTGCAATAAGAGTTTAAAAAATGTAAGAGGCTAATATCCAGGTAATAATATATGTAGGGTAGTTATAAAGTTTACTTAATTGGAGTGTTGTTTGTCCACAGATGTCAATGAAGTGCATGCAGTCAACACACTAACTCAATGAGACATCTAATCATGCAAACTAAGGTATTACTAGGGGAGGAGGCGTTTGAGATGGTAAATTTTGCTTAGAGTCTTTTTTATTCAGATGCTAATGATCTTTTATGAGCCTGAAAATCTTCACTTGGGACCCCACGGCTTAAGCCCTCCCAGAGAACCTGTTCCTTTTCCTTGGATTTTTTTCCATTCCTAAAAAATCCATCACCGCAACCAGGTTTGGATCCACAAACCCTCGGAACGAGAGGCAAGTTGCATACCACGTGTCCCCATGGCTACAATTCCTAGTTTTTTACTTTACTGATTCCAAGAGAAAACTAAATTATTATCAGATTTTATCATATATAAGACTTATGTTTTTATTATTAATTTTGTACATCTCAAATGATGGATAATCATATTGGAAAGATTATTTTTTTTACGCATCTAATATATTGATGCATTATTAAGGAATTAAATTATTTATATAATATGTTTGGAACTAAATTACGTTATGAAAGACAAAGAAACATACTCATATTTTATTTTAAGTATTTGGGATGAGATCCATATAAATTTGATTTCATGTTACTCGATGGAAATACTATAGTTTTATTTGTTTATTAATTAGCCATTTTTGGGTTAAAATGTATTTACAATGTCATTTCCCTTAATAAACCTACCTCATCTAATTCCTCCTAACAATTCTGAGAATAATTGTCAGTTCAACCAAACTATACAGTTCTAACTGTATTACAGTACATTTCAGTGTGTTTTATTTAGGTAATCAAATGCTTGCTCGAAACGCGTCCCGCGCCGTAGCCCGATTGGGGTTAAGGTAGGAAGCCTTGGCGCAGAGCTACTGGACTTGGCGCTGGTTCGAGTCTACATGGGGAAGAAATTTTCTCATGGTATTTTCGGCCAGTATGGGACCGGTGCCCAGCCCCAGCAAATCGTGAGGCAATTGGGTAGCTACAATCGTAGCGGCTCAGGTTGAGGAACCAGCTATAACGGCTGGTTGACCGTACTGCAACCACATGTCACCCCTACACTGGCTGTTGATCATCTACCTCTTGATTGACACATTGGGGATGTGAAGGGGCCAGCATCGGCTGATAAAGGGCCACCGCTGAAAGTGAAAGACCCTCAATCGGAAAATGCTTGAACTCTTGATTTTTTCAAATATCTTTCACATAGTCTATACTTCCTAATCAACCTCTAATTTTAAATTTTTTATACCTACTTCCCAAACTCATTTCTAATAGATGTGTGGCTATTTTATTAATTAATTTGCTGTTTGAGATACATGACCGTGGAATTGTGATATGATTAATTGAAATCTATTGCCGTCCATCTGAATTTATTTTTTTGACTGTAACACCCAACATTTTCACCATAGAGCCACATGCTTTGGGTACAGAAAATGGCGTACCATTCACCTGGAACTGAACATAAAAAATACTACATTAGTCACCTTACAAGGATACAATGTAAGTTAAGGACTAATGAAATGTAAAGAGTATTTTCTTAACTTTTTTTAGGATTAACTCTATGATGTATATTTATGTATAATTTTATCACTCACTTCATTTTTTTTCGTCTTTATTAGACTAAGTTTTTCCGCACCTTGTTCGGTACCATCGACATACTTCCATGACCGTTTGGTTTGGTCGTCTGAAAAGCCTATTTGTGCTCCCTCTGTTGGTAAGATTGAAAAACTTTGATCAAGTCATTCCTCCATGGATTTTCAAAGTTATTAAATGCCTGCAGAAAATTATTGTTTCAGGTTCTTCAGTCTCCAACAGAGGGAGCAAAAGATGGTTTTCATAACGACAAAACAACAGTCAAGGAAGTACCGATCCCCAAAAAATTTGGCAAAAGAAATGAGATCGAATTAGTCTAATAGAAGAACTATGAGATATTGATAAAGTTATACAAAAATATTTTCTTATTTCTTTAAGAAATAGGCTTCACTATAAACTTTTCATTAAAAGATTAATAAAAAAACTATAAGTTTATGGGATAGACGGTCAAGCTCAAAATTTCAGTTGATATTTAGTGAGAAAGTGCAAAGACAATAAAGTCCAGTTACATATTATTAAATTAAATACACTTTGGCTTACATAATTTGTAGCATGTAGTTTAAAAACGTGAATTTGATTAAGTATATTATTTCAATTTAAATTAAAATGCTTTATACATCACTCCTATCCAGTCTTCTAATTAATAATCCGTTCAAACTTAGGCAGCTTCATCCTCAGTAATTTCTTTTCTTTCAAAACTGATTTAAATTTGACACAAGACAACTCCGGAAGCGAAGTTGCCCAAGCTTTGAAGTGATATAAAATTAGAAGACAGATATGCGGTTCAAGGATATACAACCTTTTAATTTAAAATCTTAATTAAACTCATATTCGATTTTCCTATAAAGATTTCATAATTATTTAAATTTACAAACTATCTAAAAAAAACCATCTAGTACTGTCGTAACTGGCTTGTATTTTTTGAATTTGAATTATCTATATAACTAAAATGTTATATCAGCATGATTCCTTAAAATTAACTCCATTGAACACATTTCCAGTTTAGAGTCAAAAAATGAAGCCGCTGAGTATATAGATAAATATTAGACAATGAAATGCACAGATCAATTACAAGACAATTCATAGTTCATAAATATAGTTTTTAAAAAAACTAAAACAACATCTTATTTATAAACGGACTAAAACAATGAAAATTAATTTAATTTCCAACACGCTTGGGATAACATTTTAAGTGGTCAACAAAAAAGTCATCGCCAATACCCAAGAATAAAACTAGTTATCTATCAAAAAGAAATTATTTACCATCAGAAGCGTGGGGCTCTATAACAATAATATATTTGATAATAACAATCTTGGTAAAAGTAAGTCCTCTCAGAAAAAATGTAAAAATCATAAAAAGCACCCCACGCTTTTGATGTAAAATTATTCTTTTTGTGAAAACTCTAGTTTAGTTTTTATTCTATATGTGTTGGAGAGTGATTTTTTTACTTGACCACTTTAATTTTATCCCAAGCGTTTGAAATTAAAATATTTTTCATTTTTAGTTTGGTTTTCTAATAAGCTTTGTTTTAAGTTTTTTAAAACTTTATTTTTATTTTTTAGTTTTTATTTTAATATTTTTACAGAATAGCATAAAAATGAAATATCTTTAAAGGCGAGAACACTATTGTGTGCGCTAAAAGTAATACTCTTCCTAAAAATCCTTCAGCAGGCAGATTTGCACCATCGACCTATGGATAACCGATATTATTACCCTAGAGTTTCACTTCTCACCAACTGAGCTCTTACAACGCTTTGGGGGGGACTAAAAAAGTCGACAAGTCCGCACCTATTTATCCATTTTATTTTTTTGATTTTCTGAATGATTCTGGCCAGGATTTTAGAAACACAAATATGAAATTATTTATTGTCACGGGTCCTTTACAAGTAACAAAAAGTTTTTCAAGTCGATCCCCTGTTCTAAGTGAGTGAAAATCGTGTTCAAAGATTCCGTTTAACGTAGATACAAAGACACTTTTTTTTTGATTTTCTGACGATTCTGTCTGGCAAGAATTTACAACAAATTTGAAATATTGTTGTCACAGTCCTTTACATGTAATCCAAAGTTTTAGTAAACGAATCACCTTTTCGGTAACGTACGACTACATACTTACTGCGCACCTACGTCATCGTGTCTTCTTCCTCGTGATCTTATTTAATAGTGCCAAATTCCTATCTTTCGTTGTCCCTCCCTACGTACCTCCCCCTTCTTCTTATGCGCCGCGTTTTTATACTGCACATATTCCCCTTGCAGTGAAGTTTTCAAATCAGCTTGTGGCATGTTAATATCAGTGTCATCATCTATTTTGGTTTCGTCGTAGTCAAGTCGATATGGCTCGAAGGAGCTGTTTGGTAATCAACCCCATAAGCCAGATAGGGCCCAACCACGGACCTATACCCTAACCACCCTACCCCTTGGCAGACGGGAGTGAGTGGATGTATGTACCTATGTTTTTTATTACTATTGGTTATTGCCTTTTGTTTTGGGGTGGGACCGTTCTTATTATTATTTTTTCTTCATAACTATTTTTCAATGTTCAAGAAGATGATCTTTGTTATAATAATTTGGTATTTCATTTACTCCTATGATCACTTGTCCCGCGCCGTAGCCGAGTGGTTAAGGCAGGAGCCTTGGCGCAGAGCTACGGGACTTGCACTGGTTCGAGTCTTCATGGGGGAACAAATTCTCATGGTATTGTCGGCCAATATGGACTGGTGGCCACCCAGCATCGTGAGGCAATTTGGGTAGCTAACAATAAGTCGTGGCTTCACAGGTTGAGAAAAACCAGCTACAACAGCTGGGGACTCGACATGCTGACCACATGTCCCCCTAAATGGCTGATATCTACCTCGTGACTTAACACGTGGATGAGATTCCACATCCGCTGTGAAGGCTAAGGCCTTCTAGCCGTCGCGCAGTAGTTTTTTTTAATGACTCACATTAAGTTCTATTATTTTAGTTAACTCATTTTTTCTAAATGCGTAGCTAGTTTTGTCTGTATTGATATAAACTCCAAGCTTTCTCAAGCGAATTTAATATCCCTCTTGCCTCTAGATTCCACGATTAAAACTGTTTTCGTATACAGTACTTTAATGTTTAATAATTTTACTAAGGAAGGTGAATTAATCTTGCCTTCTATGGGTCCTGGCAAAGGTCATGTTTGATTTAGGCACTCAATACTTTCAAACTCAAGGTATTATAGAAAAGATTGGATGATCCCGCATGCCCGCGAGTGTTGCAAATGCTAGCAGCACAAGGGTGCATTAATGCTAGCAGAGCGTGGTGCAGTTTCAGTCGATCCAATGTTTCTAACAGGGTGAAATTGTGTTCAAAGATTCGTTACCATAGATAAAAACACACTTTTTTTTATTTTCTGATGTTTCTGGCCAGGGTTTTAGAAACTACCTATGAAATTATTGTATTGGTCATGGGTCCTTTACAAGTATACAATTTCAGCGATCCAATGTTTCTAAGTGGGTGAAATCGTGTTCAAAAATTCCGTTACATGGATACAAAGACATTTTTTTTTATTTTCTGATGATGCTAGCCAGGATTTTAGGAAAAAAAATGAATTATTGTATTGTCAAGGGTCCTTACAAGTATAGGTACCAGTTTCAAGTCGGTCCAATGATTTTAAGTGGGTGAAAATCGTGTTGCAAGATTCCGTACATAGAAGATAGATACATAGATCAGGTCAAGCTATATAAGCATGTAAAAAAGGGAATAACATTATGAGGATCTTAATCATGAATGATTGAGTCATATTATCTTACCTCAATATTTCATGTTTTTAAACACAGGAACTGAGTTTCAAGAGGAACCCTATCACTTTTAACCAATATATGACTACTGAATTATCATATAACGTTGCACTGGTGTTGATTTGATGAACTTTAGATCAGTCCTATCATTGAAAATTTCCAAATTCAGGATCTAAATTTGTTTGGGGCAGGCCGTAGCGGAGTAGTGGTTAAGGCACTGAGCTACAAGCCGAAGGTCGAGGTTCAAGTCCCGTGGGGTCAGGATTTTTTAAACTGACCCAAACCTTATGGCGGCACTATGGCCCTGGGGTCGACTCAGACTCTACGGAAATGAGTACCAGAGCTTGTGTTCTCGGGGTAAAGGCGGCCGTCAGCAGGCGACAAACCCTGACATCAAGTGCCACGTTCCGAAATAGTGGGAGCTTAACCCCTACTGCCCCCAAGGGCGCTGAGCCTGTAGTGGAGACTTTTAAAATTTGTTCTTACTTACTTACTTACTCACTGGCACTATCGAACCCATAGGTTCAATGGCCGCGCAGACATAAGCCTCTCCATACATCCCTATCCTGAGCTAAGCTTTCCAATCATTCCCTGTATAATCTACTCCCCTCAAATCATAGTTAATGCTATTCTCCCACCTCATTCTTGGTCTACCAACTGGGTGTTTTCCCTCTGGTTTTCCTACAAGAAGCTTCCATGCAAGTCTTTCATTCCCCATTCGTAACCACATGTCCTGCCCATCGCAGAGTATATGAGACTTAACTGTTCTTATTATATCTGGCTCCTATAAAAACCATGTAGTTCATTGTAAGTAGTCTTCTCCATTCACCGGTTTGTTCATCTCTCTTTGGTCCAAAAATTTTCCTAAGTACTTTATTCTCAAATACTTGTATATCTCCTTTCCTCCCTTAAAGTAAGAGTCCATGTTCTCGCACCCATATAATATAACTGATAGAATAATAGTTTTATATATTTTCAGTTTAACGTTTTTTGAAAGGAATTGGGACATCAAGAGTCTCTGCAATGCATAATAGCACGCATTTCCAGAATTGAGCCTATGTTTAATTTCTTTGTGCATCTCATTCCTATTTGTGATTATTGTTCCTAAGTATTTAAATTCAGCCACTTCCTCAAAATTTCCCTCATTTGTCATTAGCTGTCCATTTCCATTATATAATGTATTTCTACGTGTGATCATATATTTAGTTTATTGATATTTACTTCCCAGTCCCAATTTCTTAGTGTTACTCAATAGTGTGTGCGTGTTGTCCTTTAGTATCTCCTCGCTATCGGCCAATAGTACTACAATCATCAGCAAAAACTAACAGCTTATTAATACCATTGAGTTGTAAGCCTTCCTCATTCTCTAAAGATTTAATTGGCATCGCTCTAGTACAAAATAAATAGTAGAGGAGATAGTGCAATCTCCTTGCTTCAACCCAATCTGGATTTTCAAAAAAAGTGTCCAAAAACTGTTTGCCTACACACACCCTACTCTTTGTGCCATTTAGACACATTCGTATAAGTCTAACTAACTTTTTAGGAATTCCGAACCTCCAACAGGATACTATATAAACTTCCTCCCTCTTAATTGAATCATATGCTTTTTTTGAAGTCTAAATTTGTTCTTCTGAATATAAATATCTTCTCCCAAACTACCAATTCTAAAGGTTTTTTTCCAAATTTAATATAATAATTAAAAAATCATTTTTTTTAATATAATGAATTTGGGAATTTCGCGATACTGCAGTTCTGTGTTAAAAAAAAACATAGATATATGAGGTAAGAAGAATTCCACGATTCATTTGATTCTTAGTTATTCTGAATGTTTTAGAGAAGTTCCAGCCTCTTTTTCAATTGGTAATGACTCTCCAACAAACTATGTGCTCGCTGCAATAGCTGACATGTTCCAAGTTCACACATTTTTAATATTTCTAAAGTGTTCTTGAGCAAGTGTCCAAATTCCTTTTTGTTTTTCCAATGTATACTTTATTGCAGTCATTTACAACTAATTTGATAAATTCCAGATTTTTACTATTTGGGGTGTTCAATTTCATATTGTTATTAATAGATTACCATAGGTTAATTTATTTATCAGTGCCAAGGTAATAGTGAATTTCTTGAACTTTTTTGAAATTTGTTATGTATTTCACAGATATAAGTAATTTTCTGAATTTCTTCTTTGAATCAGATTGCAGGGTAGTGTATTCTTTTATCTTTTTTGTTGTCTGAATTTCTTGATTATTTATGATAATTTCTTTTCCAAACCTTTTTAAATTGGCTATATCAAAATGGTGATTCTATTCTTTCTTAAAAATGTCTTCATTTAGTGGAACATTTAATAATCTATATATCAAACTGTTGAAAATTCCTTGATTATGCGCAATAGATTAAAACCTGAAGACTCTTAATATAATTGGCCTGTATGAATCTCCTTCCTGTAAATATTGATTTGATTCTTTGTTGTTGTTCATTCCTTATCATGTAGAGGTAGGAGAATATACAGTGTAACATAAACCAACCGCAAAATCAAGGAATGACCTCCTCATATGGGCATAATAAAAAAAGTGTATTACAACATGGGTCCGGAAATTGATAAATAAGAGGTTCTTCAAACTTTTATCAAAGTGTTAGGTTAATTAAAGTTACAGTAGGTATTGGCAGTCACGTTTTCTGTTGATTGTAGGCTGCTATCAGGAATGAGTTTCTCATATGGAGAGAATAAAAAAAGTGTATTACAACATGGGTCCGGATATTGATATTATAGAGTTATTCAAACTTTTATGAATGTTACGTTATTAAAGTTTACAGTAGTTATTGGCAGTCTGTTTCATATGGACAGAATAAAAAAAGTGTATTACAACATGGGTCCTGAAATTGATAATTATAGAGTTATTCAAACTTTTATGAATGTTAGGTTATTAAAGTTACAGCAGTGTTATTGGCAGTCTGTTTTTACTGTAGATTGTAGGCTGTTATCAGGAATGAGTTCCCAAATGGAGAGAAATAAAAAAAGTGTAATAAAAAACAAGATGGTCCAGAAATTGATAATTAATAGAGTTATTCAAACTTTTATGAATGTTAGGTATTAAGTTTACAGTGGTTATTGGCAGTCGGTTTTCTGTAGATTGTAGCCTGCTATCAGGATGAGTTCCTCACTTGGAGAATAAAAAAAGTGTATAACAACATGGGTCCAGATATTGATAATATAGAGGTTATTCAAACTTTTATGAATGTTAGGTTATTAAAGTTTACAGTAGTTATTGGCAGTCTGTTTTCTGTAGATTGTAGGCTGCTATCAGGAATGAGTTCCTCATATGGAGAGAATAAAAAAAGTGTATTACAACATGGGTCCAGATATTGATAATTATAGAGTTATTCAAACTTTTATGATATGTTAGTTTATTAAAGTTTACAGTAGTTATTGGCATCTGTTTTCTGTAGATTTGTAGGCTGCTATCAGGAAGAGTTTCCTCATATGGAGAGAATAAAAAAAAGTGTATTACAACATGGGTCCAGATATTGATAATTATAGAGTATTCAAACTTTTATGAATGTTAGGTTATTAATGTTTACAGTAGTTATTGGCAGTCTGTTTTTCTGGTAGATTGTAGGCTGCTATCAGGAATGATTCCTCATATGGAGAGAATAAGAAAAGTGTATTACAGCATGGGTCCCCCGAAATTGATAATTATAGAGTTATTCAAACTTTTATGAATGTTAGGTCATTCAGTTTACAATAGTTATTGACAGTCTGTTTTCTGTTGATTGTAGGCTGCTGTCAGGAATGAGTTCCTCCTATGGAGAGAATAAGAAAAGTGTATTACAACATGGGTCCAGAAATCGATAATTATAGAGTTATTCAAACTTCTATGAATGTTAGGTTATTAAAGTTTACAGTAGTTATTGACAGTCTGTTTTCTGTTGATTGTAGGCTGCTGTCAAGAATGAGTTCCTCATATGGAGAGATAAAACAAGTGTATTACAACATGGGTCCAGAAATTGATAATTACAGAGTTATTCAAACACCAGTGTAGTAGTGAATTGTATCTGTTTACTAATGGAGGCGATCACCTGTAGTAATACCCTGATATGGTTGGTGCGTAATGGGATGAGCTGCTCAGCGGGTTTATCAACAACAATATCCTAATCGCCGTATCCCGCATCATACGTTTACTTCTGTGTATCAACGTCTGCGCGAGACCGGGTCATTTAGCAGAATTACCTGGACAGGGATGCTGTCGCACAGTAAAGAACGCTGCAATTTGAGGAAGCTGTCCTGCAGCAAGTGGAGCGAGATCCTTAAATCAGCACTCGTGCAATTGTGCGTAACATGGGGACGAATCAAAGGAATGTAAGAAACGTCCTTCATGAGCAATTCTTACATCATTTCACTTATAGCGTGTCCACAAATGGAAGCAGTTGATTATGCACCCAGAGCACAGTTTTCGCAGTGGTACCTGGAACAATGTCAAATGCATCCTACATTTCCATCCTCTGTGTTGTTTACAGATGAAGCACATTCGGTGGCGTGATGGAGTCTTCAGCATGCACAATGCGCATATTTGGAGTGAGGATAACCCACATGCCACAATTACTGATGCACATCAAGTGCGGTTTCTTCGAAAATGTGTGGGTCATTATTATTGGGGACCTGTTTAACTGGGCCATATCTCCTACCTAGGCTATTAATGGCAGGCACTTTTACAATTTTTCTCGCCAGAGCATTTGCCAGAATTGCTGAAAGACGTCCCGCTCCCTACAAGTCAACGCATGTGGTGCCGGCACATTTCAGTCGTCCGTGTGCATCAATTCTTGAACCAACGGTTTCCAGAAAAGTGGTTTGGCAGAGGTGGTCCTGTACCATGGTCTGCTCAATCCCCAGATATGACCCCTCTGGATTTTTTGTTGTGTGGAGAGAGATGCGCAACCTTGATTACGCAACTCCTGTTGCAACAGAAGAGGATCTGGTTACCCGGATAGTAGAAGCAGCAGCAGGAGCAATTAACGATACTCCTGGAGTTTTTGCCCGTGTTTAGACAGAACATGATCCGCCGGTGTAAACCTTTGTTTACATGTCAATGAAGGCATTTTTGAACCTCTACTGTAATTTAAGTAATTGCATTGTGTTAATGTGTTGTCTCTTGGTAATAAAAAATGCAAAAGTGTTTGTTGGTTTAATTAATTTGCCGCCAGAGAAATCTTCCTCTACCGGTTTAAATAATCCTCATAGGAAAAAATGACATTAGGGAAAAATATTTGCTTTGGTGTCTCCTACAACTGGTGGTTCTGCGACTAGCATTTCTGCTGTCTGTAAATTATCCTCCTCAATGTCCTGTTCTGTGTGTACATTTAATAGCTGATTAAAGTAACTTTTCCATCTAATATACTCCTGGAATCTGCAATCATATCCCCATTTTCATTCCGAATTATGTTTGTTTTAGCCTGAAACCCTTTCTTCTCTATACTAATTCCCTGATATAATTCTCTAATGTTCCTATTTTTTGTGTTCATTTCAAGATCATTAATCTTCTCTCTCAAATATTCCCTCTTTTTACTCTTTAGTAACTTGGTGGTATCCATCTAATACTACCCAATTGCTCTAAATTTACCTCATTTGGCTCGTGTAGTCCCGTGCCATAGCCAAGCGGTTAAGGTAGGAAGCCTTGGCGCAGAGCTACGGGACTTGCGCTGGTTCGAGTCTCCATGGGGGAAGAAATTTTCTCATGGTATTTCGGCCAGTATGGGACCGGTGCCCACCCAGCATCGTGAGGCAATTGGGTAGCTACAATAAGTAGCGGCTCCAGGTTGAGGAACCAGCTATAACGGCTGGGGGACTTGACATGCTAACCACATGTCACCCCTACACTGGCTGTTGATCATCTACCTCTGTGATTGACACATGTGGAAGTGAAGGGCCAGCAGCCGGCTGGTAAAAGGGCAACCGCTAAAAAATGTGGAAAGACCCTCAATCGGTCGGTGGCTCGTGTAACCATTTCATTTTTGCTAGCTTTCTTTTCTTTACAATGTTGGCACATTCCTCATCAAACCATTTCTTGTTTTGCCTCTTTTTTAAACAACCAATGCTTTCTGATGCTGACAATTTAATAGTATCTCTTATAGCCTCCCATTCTTCATTTATATCAGTTTCTTCTTCGTTTGCCACATTGTCATCTGAAGATTCCAGTACTTCAAGTCTATTAGCAATTTTGATTTGGTATTCTTTCTGCATTTCATCATTTTTCAAGTTTTTTAATTCAAATTTTACAGAATCATCTTTAGAGTTAGTTCCTCTCATAAGCGATAGCCAATGTCTGATTTCCACTCTGACCAGATGATGATCCGAATTGCAGTCTGTCCCTCTAACTGATTTAACATCAATGATGTTACTGTGCCAGCATTTATCCACTAATACATGATCTATCTGTTTCCGAGTTTCTCCATCTGGGGACGTCCAGACGTATTTATGAATATCCTTATGCTGATATGTTGTGCTCTTAACAATGAGATTCTTTGATGTGGCAAATGTGACTAATCTAACCCCGTTGTCGTTACTATCTTCATGAAGACTGAATTTGCCTATTGTTGGTTTGAATATATCTTCCCGCCCCACTTTTGCATTAAAATCTCCTAAGACAATTTTCATATAATATCGTATGAAACCTGCTAGGAACTAAAAGACAATTGAATTCCTTTTTAAATTTTATTAATAACATTCACAGAAGTATTAATTTCACAATGGAATTAGAAACAAATAATAGTATACATTTCTTGGATTTATCAATAAAACACATTGATAATAAGTTTGAGTTTTTGGTATCTATCACAAACCATCTCATACTGATACCACTATCCATAGTTCTTCTCTTCATCCATATACTCATAAGATGGCAGCCTTTAATAGTTACATTCATAGACTTTTAAATATCCCTCTTTCACCCTTGGAATATAATAATGAATTGAATATTATTAAACAATTAGCTATTAATAATAACTACACAGCCCTAAAATTATAGAATATTTAATTAAGAAAGTTCATTAACAAAAAAGCAATTAACAAAGTTTTTCCTTTACCCAAAGAAAACATAAAGAAATACGTCGTAATGTCATACATAGGCCCACTTTCAAATAAAATATCTAAACACTTTAAAAAGTTGAACACTAATGTGGCATTTAAAACTAATAAAACTTTACAAAATATAATAAAAAACAATAAAACCAAAATAAAGAAAGAAAAATTATCAGGTGTATATAAATTGAAGTGTGGCATATGTGACAATGTCTATATAGGACAAACTGGTAGATCTTTTATCTCTCGGATAAAGGAACACATGAGAGCATATAACAGAAATTTAGAACATTCAAAATATGCTAACCACCTATTCCAATTTAATCATTGTTTCAATTCAAATTTTGAAATTTTACATGTTTGTGATAAGGGTAAGAAGTTAGATCTTTTGGAGGCTGTAGAAATAAATAAATTGAAAAATAGTAACAAACTGTTAAATTCTCAACTTGATTTGAATGAATCCCCTTTGTTAAATTCAAAAATTTAAATAAATATTGTTGTATTGTTGCTTAGATCAGTTGGAACACAATTCATAATTTGTTAACATGTCTCAAGAAGGTACAGTGTACCAAAACAGCTGACACTGAATTATATAATAAATATGAAAATCAAATAAAACTACGTTTTATTTTTATTTAATTAGTAAATATGGATTTTCATCAAGTAAACACCAACTCAATTGATTATTTTAATTCAAGGTTGAAACTTTTCTCTCACTAATACGTAATAAATAAATAAACTCGTAAATATATGAAGCTATATTATATTTTATTACATAAATTCATAGCATTATTATTAAAACGTGGTACTGCACTCACAATTAAATTTATACCGGTAGCTAAATAGTGTTACAGAGTTTATGAAGGCAGGAATATATACTTTTAAGATAGTGTAAAGTGGACGTAGATTATGTGGCAGAAATGAAATATTATAGGATGTATTTTGCGAAAATACAAATGAATAAAAAATATTGTCGGAGGATTCGAACCCTGGCTTTCACATACATTTCATATTGTTATCAGCATTTTAACGATCAACGCTACTCGAACATCTGATACTAATTGCCTTGTTTACTTTTACACTATGAACGAGAGTTGAACTTTATTTAAAATGTCGCAATTTGAGTAATATTGCATTTGCCCAACACTCTTAAATATCTAGAAACATGTCTCCTTCTCTTTTTTTTTAACTATTTAAGACAATTAAAATCAAATGCAGCGTATTTAAAACATTTAACAGTGCATTATCTCGTGAACCTCAATTATGGCTTTTCGAGTATGTGCAGTGGGCCATAACAGGAACTCTGCTTTTTGAAGCGGCTCATTATTTTTTTCGCTGAGTGTACATAATTAATATTCAATTCTTTGCCAAGAGCTGGAAATATTTCTAAATTTAGGGGCAACATTATAGTTAGCTTTCCGAAATAGTTTTAAATTTGTCATAATGCACATGTTTCACATATCTCTCAAATATTTTCTACACATATAAATTATTCTTTACTTTAAAATCCTTTATTATAATACATAATTTAGTTTGAAATTAATTACACAGCTCTACAAAAAAAAAGTTTCTTGTTGCTCTGGATATCTCAGCAAATTTCTATGTTTTCAAGTGCACAGTTTACGAATATATTAAGGAAAGTGCTGAATGTGCTCTAGTTTTTATGAATTTTGCATATCTTATATTTTAAATGGTAAACGACTTGTTACTAATAAAATGTATGTTTCCAGTCATAATTTGATTTCTGCGCATTTTTTTCATCCATACAAACATCACATGATCCTCACTCTCGCACCTCTCACTCAGCACATCAGCCGTGATCTCAATTATTTGACAAAATTAAAGTACTCACGACATGCATCTGGATATGATAAAACAATTTGTCAAAGCATTAGACAAGGAAGGAGAATGTTTCAAATACATTTGTAGAAACTTTCCTAAGCTCAGTATGGAAAAGTTAAAAGGCAGAATATTTGATGGTCCTCAAATTCGACAATTTATGAAACATGCGAATTTTATCAAAGTTATGACTATTCCAGAAAGTGAAGCTTGGAAGGGTTTTGTATTGGTAGTAGAAAATTTCCTAGGTAACTATAAAGCACAAAATTATAAAGAAATTGTGCAAAGCATGTTTACAAGCTTCAAGATTCTAGGAGCAAATATGAGTATAAAGTTACACTTTCTTCACAGTCACCTGGATAGATTTCCGGAAAATTTAGGAAAGTATAGTGACGAACAGGGAGATCACTTTTACCAGGATCTAAAAGCAATGGAGGAAAAGTATCAGGGTAGATGGAACAGTCACATGATGGCAGATTACTGCTGATCTTTAAAAAGAGATTGTCCACTAAAACATTAGAGAAGAAAATCTTATAATAGGCATTTCACTGAAGTATAACATGGATTTTCGACATTTTCCTTTTTATTTACGTCGGTGTATACTAATTTTTCAAAAAACAATTGACATTATAAATATATCTATTTTTTAAATATTTTCAGATTTTTGTAGTGTAAAATGAAAATAAAGATTTAAAAAACCCAGAGCAAATCTTCCAAAATCATTGATAGTTTCATGACTTGTGAGCATAAATATATCCGAAATTAATCTTATATCAAGGGCAATAAAACTACTGTTGACCAGTGTTATCTATCTTCATAACCTACATATTACCCTATTCTAACACACCCTTTAGGATAAATATATGGTAATTTATTTAAAATGTGTTTTTCCACTTGATCCCAGAATGTTTTAGGAGAGATTTATTTCTTTTCCCTTGATCTATTCATGTCTATATACATAATTAATATTCAATTCTTTGCATTTCTAGCAATTGTAATGTTAATGACAACAGTGAAACATCTCTGCAATAAAAAAAATATTTTCTTTATGAATAAAATAGTTTTATATTTTTACTTTAGATATTTAGGATTCACCTATTCAACAGTACCTGATATTAGGAATATTGAAATATAATTAAGTAAATAATTTAATCTTAAAATTAATAAGAAGTAACACTTCCATTGCTTTTTCAAAGAACATTTTTCTCTCTCCTAGAACATGTTTTTGAAGGGCATTTCCTTCATTTTGACCCAAAAACCTACTCACCTCATATTTTGCTCTCAACTGGGACATTTGTTTTACTTTCAAATAAAAACTAACTCAGTTTTTGGCTGAAAATGAAAGAAATGTTTGTTGAAACATGTTCCAAGTGAGAGAGCAAAATACAAGATGAGGTGTAAATAATTGATTTAATATCTTTGTTTAAATATCTTAACGTTGTATAAATTGACATATTTTTACTTACATTAAATACATCTACATTATTTTCAGCTTGATTTCTAAAACAATTTTCATCAGAACCGATAATCAGATGCCACTGAGCTATTGTAAACAATATTAGAAAGACCATTGTTTGTAGTTTCTCATGATTCTGTAACATAAAATTATATCAGATAATGTGTATGTACTATTCATCCTGACTCATTCAACTCAAGGGTTCAAAATAAAAACATAAATTTTGTTCTATAAACACTATTCTTTCTTTATTTTAATTTATTCTAAGTTCAACAAACTCTTTAAGATTCCTCCTTTGGTTTAATATATTGTCCAATTTCCTTTATATTCTATCGATTTATGATTCATTCAAGATAAGTTATATATTATATATGTATATATGTATATATATATATATATATATATCTGTCTGTCACCAATGTGGTCTCGAGGTAGCGTGCTGCCTTGTCATGCAGCAGGCCCGGGTTTGATCCCTGGTCAGGGCAGTTTTTTTGGGTGAGGTTTTGTCGGGGTTTTTCCTCACCTGTAAGACAAATGTCAGGAAAACTTTAAGGCCCAAACGGTCCCCGAAATCATATCGCCATCGTCATCATCCTTATCATTATCATCATCATCATCCTTCACCAGTGTGGAAAGCAATGGGAAACTACCACACCTACAATTCCCTAGTAAAGCTGCAAGCATAGCATGAAAATGCTATGATTGCAGTGAAGGACCTGCCTTCAGGCAGAATTACTATGAATGGATATATATATATATATATATATATATATATATATCTTGTGGAAAGCAACAGGAAGCTACCACACCTACAATTCCCTAGTAAAGCTTCAAGCATAGCATGAAAATGTTATGATTGCAGTGAAGGACCTGCCTTTGGGCAGAATTACTATGGATGGATATATATCATTGCTGTTACTCCAAAACCTTGTATCTCCATCAGCAGTTAAATTTGAAATTTTGAATCTTGTGAATTCAAATACTTGATCCTCAACTGTGTACAAAATCTTAGGGTTGTATCTATGAACACATTAGACCGTAAAAGTCGTTCTCAGCTTGTACTCTGCGGAGAAAGTTGCATCCAAAGACGTTTTTGCATACTCAAAAATCTGTTCATGCGATAATAATTGTCAAAATTCCTAAGCTACCTAGCAAGGTGACTTTGCAGAGAACGAATCGTGAGCAACCCGATGGGAACCGATGATAACCGATGTACTTTGAAACCTTGCTGCTTTATCCAAGATGTCGGACCTTGAAGACTTCGATCATGTTTTTGGTATACGTGGAGAAGAGGAATTTGATAGAGTCTACCAAAGAATTCAACTGGAAGTACAGGAGAATCAGCGTAATATTGTGAGATGAAGACGTCGTCGTATACGGTTTTATTTGCAGGATGCAAGCGTAAATTCATTCCTCTAGCAGACGATAATAACGGAAGTGGTTTTATCGCTGAGAATTCTGGGTAATTTCTTGCCAATATTACGAAAAAAACTACTTTCATGCATGACTAGTCAGCGACTCGCTAATTCGAACTTTGCACGTTCTCACGGAAAAACTCAGCTCACCAGAGACTAATGTATTTGCATGCGGCCCTTAATGAACTATGTGCAATACAGATTTTGTACACAGTTGAGGATCGAGTATTTTAATTCACAAGACTCAAAATTTAAAAATTAGATGCTGGTGGAGTTACGAGATTTTGGAGTAACAGTGACGATATATTTAAAAATCATGCAAATTGTGTATGTACCAATACTTATTCTTTTTTTGAAAAACTATTAATTCTTTATTAGCTGTATAGGATTCCAATAGATATATGTTATGTAAAAAAAAATCTCTGTTTTCTATCAGTTTTTGAGAACTAAAATTGGGAGGTCTCAGGTTTAGATCCCAGAGATGAACAATTTCACTGAGATTTTTTTTTTAGTCTTCAAGTAAATTCAGTGGGGTAAGAGAAGGACGGAGCAGTGAAAAGCTTATATTATTTATTTGAGGAAAGGCGATGTCAGGGGAAAAAAGCTAAAAAAATGAGGGAAAGAAAAATACTTCTGAAATAATAAATAGAATTTGTTGAAATTAATTATGTTGACGCCTCAGGTTAGCGGCCATTGAGTGGTTAGCGAGATATGTCAGTGTTGGCTAACCTGAGTCTTCTCATGGATTGAACGGCGTGGTGTGTGCATCGGTCTTGTGCGTGTGTAGCTCCTAGAGAGCGGTCTTGTGTGTGTGTGTGGCTCGTAAAGAGCAGTCGTGTCTTGTGGTGCGCTCTGTGTGAGTGAGTTGTGAGAGAACTGAACACGACGGGAGCACGTGTTAACTTAGTGTATATTATTAATTCTAGTTTAAATATAGTCTTATTTTTATATGTTTAATTTTTTGTGTCACAGTAATTCCTAAATCTACAGTCCACTTCAGAGAGAAGAACTTTATAGCTACTTACAGGTTTAGAAATAAAGTTCCGTGAACAATTTACCTGTATGTGTAGTAAGTATTTATTATCCCTGCTACATATTTTTGGTCCTCCGGGTCGGATATAACAGTCGCCTTGTGAAAAATCGTGATATTGTGACACAAAAAGTATTGCTTACGTGAAGAACTATATTAAACAAAGAACAGTGAAAGCGTTACCACGTGGTGTTCCCGTGATCATATAACAGTCGCCTTGTGAAAAGTCGTAATATTGTGACACAAAAAGTATTACTTACGTGAAGAACTATATTAAACAAAGAAACAGTGAAAGCGTTACCACGTGGTGGTGCGGTGATCATATAACAAGAACAGCGAAAGCGTTACCACGTGGTGTTTCCGTGATCAACTAGTGGACCGCGACCCCCGTGCAGAACTTTGAGCTTCGAGAAGTCTAGTTCCAGTGCAAGGAAATATCATTTTGATAGTGAATTGTCTTAGAGTGAGCTATCCTTTGATATCAACGGTGCTGTGACCTTCTAGTAGCGTGGTGGCACATTCTAGAGTACCACAGATGTCTGGTCGATTGGAAATCCTAGTAGAGGCCTGAAAGATAAGTACTATTGCATGCTTGTATCTCCTATCTTAGAGTTGATATCCCACCTCATTCCATAAACCTAGACTTGATATTTGAGAACAAATTGACTAATTTAATCAGAATTAGTATTGAGTCGAGCTGACATGATATTTCAAATTGCCATATTATTTGTGTGATTTATATATATTTTAATTAATTTATAAAATATTTTCTGTGTTATATTATTCGGTAATTGGTTATTTATCAAAATGTCATTTGAAAGTGAGGCAAAGGCTATCCAAAAGCGAGGCATTCTTAAAAGAAGCCTTACTAATTTGGAAAATTATATTAATAGTGAAGCCATTTCCCTAAACACATTAGTAACTAGACAAAATAAACTAGGAGATATTTGGGAACAGTTTGAGGCAGTTAAGAATTTCTTAGAGCTTGAAGTAGATTCAAAGCCAGGTCAGGATCATGCAAGGGACCATGAGGATTTTGAAAATGAATATTATGAGTTGTGTGGCAAGGTTCAGGATTTAATAGAAAGTCTTCAAAAACCCACAGATAGTCATGGTTTTGATGATTCACGTGCATCTAGTAGATCGAGTCGTAGTTTTAAGTTACCGGCTATTCAGATTCCCCATTTCCAAGGGGAATTGACTGAATACCTCTGGTTTAAGAATACTTTTGAGTCCCTTGTAATTAACAATACTAACTTAGATAATGTTCAAAGGCTTCATTATTTATTATCGTCACTGGAAGGCGAACCTAGGCAATTACTCAGTAATTTAGCGATAACTGAAGGCAATTTTGGTACGGCCTGGAAGTTAATTCAGCAAAGGTACGACAACAGACGCATGATATTGTCTCAGCATGTTAAGTGCTTACTCAGCTTACCTTCTTGTAGTACAGGTACTGCTGCAGAGTATAGGAAGGTACTTAACCAAGTAAAGGGCAACATTAATGCCATAGAGAATCTTCAGAGTGATGTTCTGTTATCAGATCTAATGTTGCAGGAAATCATATCGAGTAAAATGAAAAGTATTCATAGGTCAGAGTGGGAAGCTAAACATGGTGCTACGGATATCCCTAGCTTAGTCGATTTTATGGAATTTTTGGAGAGAAAAGCTCAAACCTTGGAGCTCAGTGAATGTAAAAACATTGTAGTAAATGAGAAACCAGATGTAAAGCCTAAAGTCAAATCTTTCCATATTGCTAATGACAACAAATCAAGGTATTGCCATAATTGCAAATCAAATAAACATAATTTACCAGATTGTGAGGAATTCAACCAATTAACAGTAGATGAAAGAGTACATTTAGTTGGTCAGATTAGATTATGTTATAATTGTTTTTCAAAGGGGCATACAGCGAGATTTTGTAAAGAGAAACCTTGTTCCAAATGTCAACGCAAACACAATACTCTAATACATTTTCAAAGAAAGCCTAATGTAGAGCATCCAGCTATTGTGTCTCCCACTGCTATGAAGATAACCTCTGGGCTAGGCTCAAACGTACTTCTTAGCACTGCCTGTGTTAATGTGAAAGATAAATTAGGACGGTTAGTTAAGGTTAGAGCGTTACTGGACTCTGCCAGCCAGTTATCTTTTATGACTACAAATCTGTTGAGCAAGTTCGGTCTTGCAACCCAATCGTGCAAACTTCCTATTGTAGGTATTGGAGACTCAGATGTCTCTCCAGTCAGTCTTACTTGTAAGGTGCAATTGTTGTCCAGAGTGTCTAACTATAGGCTGAACTTGAATTGTGCTGTCGTAGATAATATCACATCTCAATGTCCTGCCACCGAGATTGATCATTCAAACTGGAATATTCCGTCTAACATTGTGTTGAGTGATCCAAACTTTAATAAACCTGCCACGATTGAACTTCTTCTCGGCGCAGACGTGTACCATGATATTGTTTGTTCTGAGACGTTGAGAAGGAAGGGATACCCCACGTTGATCAAAACAGAGTTTGGTTACATATTTTCAGGTGCCTTTCCTGAACTTTGTATTAAGAAAAGAGTAGATCCTCGTTCGGTAAACTTTGTGAAACTTGATTCTCTGGATAAAAAACTGGAAAGGTTCTGGCATCTAGACGAACTGCAAAACTCTGTTCTTAGTCCAGAAGAGAAAGCGTGTGAACAACATTTCGTTGAAAACGTCCAAAGAGATGAATCTGGTCGTTTTATTGTGAAGTTACCTATACGTAATGATGTTCCTTCGGTTGCTGAATCTAAGCATACTGCTATTAAGAGATTTAAGCACATTGAGAGTAAGCTTGATAGGCATCCTCAATTAAAAGAACACTATGTCGGATTTATGAGAGAGTACAGCGATCTAGGACACATGGAGCTTGCACCACCCTTAGAAGGAAACAAGAGTACTTTCTACTTACCGCATCATTGCGTAATTAAAAAGTCTAGTACAACGACCAACAGTGAATCGCCAACTAGAGTGGACTCAGAATTGAAGACACAAATTCGTGTACTGATGTCTAAGGTACAAGTGCTTGAATTTGAGAAGTACTCTTCATTTCTCAAACTGAAACGCGTATATGGATATGTACTGAGATTCATCCATAATACTCGTAATAGAGACAAATTATATTCCGGTTCCTTGTCTTCAATCGAGTTGAAACAAACGGAACTAATGGTGGTGAATCGCATTCAAGCCGTTGAATACAAGAGGGAAATCCACGAGTTAACTTCCAAGAAACAAGTAGATTCTTCAAGTGACTTGAGATCACTTAACCCATTCCTGGATAAAAATGGACTTCTCAGAGTTGGTGGCCGTCTTGAGAATTCTCAGTTGACATTTGATGAGAAGCATCCAATCATATTACCGGCTAAAAATGTTGCGACTAAACTGTTAGTGAAGCATGAACATGAGATGTTACTTCACTCCGGTGCTCAAGCAGTTCTGTGTTCACTGCGCACCCGTTATTGGATACCTCGTGGTAGAAATACTATTCGTGGGGTAATTAGGTCCTGCTACAAATGTTTCCGAGTTAAACCACCCCGAACTAGTCAGATAATGGGACAACTTCCTGAGTATAGAGTAGAGCAAAGTCTTCCCTTTGTTAAGGTAGGTTTGGACTACGGAGGTCCAATTGTAATAAAGGGAGACAACCCAAGATCTAAGGTGAAATTCAAGGCTTACATAGCACTCTTTGTATGTTTAGTAACTAAGGCCATTCATTTAGAAGTTGTCAGGAGCCTTACTACTAAGGACTTCATTGCTGCCCTCTATAGATTTGTTGCCCGCAGAGGACGCCCTTGTCTCATATTGAGTGATAATGGTTCAAATTTTGTTAGAGCCAATAACGAATTATTGAATTTTGTAAAGAAACATGCGAATGCTATTACCGAGAACATAGCAAATATGAACATTGAATGGAAATTTATTCCTCCTTCTAGTCCCCATTTTGGTGGACTTTGGGAGGCAGGAATAAAATCGGTTAAATCCATTATGAAAAAGACTACAGGTAAAACTATTCCTAGTTTTGAAGAATTGTGTACTTTGTTGTGTCAGATCGAGTCTGTACTAAATTCTAGACCTATCTGCACGCCCAGTGAATCCCATGAAGAAATGTACCTAACTCCAAGTCACTTCCTGGTAGGTAGACTATTAACTAGTACTATTCCTCCTGATATAGCCAACTGTCCCCTTTCCTAGGATGCAAGGTGGAAGGTAGTTCAGGCTCTCTACAGGTATTTCTGGCAACAGTGGTCCAGACAATACCTGCAGTCGCTTCAGCAAAGGAGGAAATGGATGTCTGCCGGGAGATGGTACCCAGCTGTCGGTGATCTTGTGATCCTTCGCGACGACAACTTACCACCTCTGGTATGGAAAACTGGTGTGATCCAACAGCTTCACCTTGGGATAGACGGTGTGGTACGAGTGGTCACCATGAGGACTAAAACTGGATTATTTCGACGAGCCGTTGTGAAACTTGTCCCCTTACCCAGTTGTGTTGAGAGATTCACCGATGTGTTAAATCGTGAGATCTCTCAAAGGGGGGAGTATGTTGACGCCTCAGGTTAGCGGCCATTGAGTGGTTAGCGAGATATGTCAGTGTTGGCTAACCTAAGTCTTCTCATGGATTGAACGGCGTGGTGTGTGCATCGGTCTTGTGCGTGTGTAGCTCCTAGAGAGCGGTCTTGTGTGTGTGTGTGGCTCGTAAGGATCAGACGTGTCTTGTGGTACGCTCTGTGTGAGTGAGTTGTGAGAGAACTGAACACGACGGGAGCACGTGTTAACTTAGTGTATATTATTAATTCTAGTTTAAATATAGTCTTATTTTTATATGTTTAATTCTTTGTGTCACCGTAATTCCTAAATATACAGTCCACTTCAGAGAGAAGAACTTTACAGCTACTTACAGGTTTTGAAATAAAGTTCCGTGAACAATTAACCTGTATGTGTAGTAAGTATATATTAACTCTGCTACAAATTACCAGGGCCCATTTAATAACAACCATCATTTCTCTATTATCATAAAAAATAG
This sequence comes from Diploptera punctata, assembly GCA_030220185.1. NCBI lineage: Eukaryota > Metazoa > Arthropoda > Insecta > Blattodea > Blaberidae > Diploptera > Diploptera punctata. Next base: position 16,668 of record JASPKZ010004227.1, on the reverse strand, counting down.
TGAATTCTAAAGAAATTTCTTAGCAAGTTGAATTTAAGATATAATTTCACTTATTTACAGAACATATCTTTTGTTATTGTTTATTTTTTATTATTTCACTCACCTCATACTTCATAATTCACAGCAATAATAAAAAATAAACAATATTAAAAAACCTCATAGTGTTATTTCCTATCTACATAACTTAATATCTTTTGTTTTCTAACTGATATATCCAGTTTTGTTGCAATGAAACAAACAAAGGAGCTGCTAGAGCAATTATAAAATGTTGATTTATTATAATAAATTTAGGAATTTTTACATTATGAGGTTTTCTTAATAAGGTTATTCTTATTTTAAATTTTGGCTTACATTTGAAGTATATCATTGACTTATTTTTCAAAATAAGTTTTTTTTTGTTTTATTTTAATTGCATAAGACGAGTTTTGTTGTTAAAAATGAAACATTGCAGCAATTGGAACAATTTTTAAATGTGTGCTTTAGGTTAACACCCACTCCTAATGTCCGATTTTGCTGGTTTACAAACTAGACCTTAAGATAGAATTTTTATCACTCACCTCATTGTTCTTCTTATTTGACTATAAACATACTATAAACTAGTTTCGGAACATAGTTTCTGTTCCATCCTCAGTATCGTCACGACCGTTGTTCTGTCGTCTTGAAGAGCTGTCCTTCGCTCCTTCCATTGGCTGACTGAAAACAATTTCTTCTTTCGCTCTTTTGAATGTAGATCTTTTTCCAAACAGTAAGTTCTTTTGGTTTTTCTATTTGTTTTAATAATTTAGCTTCTTTCTCGATAAGATGTTTTTCAGACCATGCATGGGCAGCCACTGCAAATTTTTCTACTTCCCCTTTCTTGACACTCCTGAGATGTTCTTTCACTCTAGTTTTCAAATTTCTCTTAGTTTTTCCTATGTAGAATTTCTCACATTCTTCACATTTAATTTGATAAATCCCTGATTTGTTTTCTTCTTTTATTTTCTCATTCTTATTAGGTCTAATCAGTCTACTGATGCTGTAATCATTTTTGGGTGCTAACCTTATGTTGAAATCTTTAAAAATATTTTGAAACTTGTGGTGTTTTAATGGATGATATGTGAATTTTCTGAATTTTACATTTTCTTCTTTTTCTTTTAGAAGAGTGCTTTGATTAATAAATGTTTGTCTTTTGAACTTGTTTATTTTCTTGAGTATAATATTTACTGCAAAACCATTTTTCGTGGCTACGTTGATTATGTGTTCTTTTTCTTTTTCATAATTTTCTTTGTTCATTGGTATGTTCACTAATCTATGTGTCAAACTATTGAAAACTGCTGCTTTGTGAGCTATGTGATTGAAACCTGAAGCTTTTATGTAGATGGCGGAGATAGAAGTGAGTCCAGCTGAAAACGCTCTGAAAAACATAAAAAAAATAGCGGAAGTAGGTGGCTATATGAAGAAGGAAGTAAAAGATGCACTCCTACAAGCGGTGAGTGAGATAAGAAAATATTTAGAATTAATGCATATGAAAAGTTATAATATTGAAAACGAATTCAACCAACAAAACATGTCGATCGAGGAAGACGACAGCTCCACTCCGGTACAACTAGCGACATCTGTTGGAAGTAGCAGTAGTCAACAGTACGAAAACCAAACTCCAGAGCCGCCAGACGGAGAACAGAGTAACCCTTGTGAAAACCAAATGCAATACCTCTCCATGCAAAAAGGACACAAAACAACAGATACAGGAGAGGAAGGAAGGAGCGATATCATGCAAAAGATAGACAACATTATGGATCTCCTAAACAATAAACTAGACAAAATAATCTAAGAAAAAATAAACAACCAAAGGAATCCAACAACACAAGCACAACAGAGGAAAAAAACGGGGGGAGATGGAGTCCAAATAAAACAAAACTCTAACACAATGGCCAACCCAACAGAAGAAAAGCAGAAAAGAATCGACGAAGAACCAAACTATGAGGAAGAAAACGAAGTGGACACGTGGACCAGAGTAACATATGGAAGGAACAGAAACAAGAAATCACAAAAGCCTGAACAGAAGATAGGAACAAAAACTACCAAGAACTAAGACATCCAAGCAGCGCAGAGGTATGCCTGGCTCTTCCTAGGAAGACTGAAAGAAGACACAACACCAGATAAAGTAAAAAACTACCTACTAAACAACGATATTCAAGGAAATCTAATCTGCGAAGAAATAGCGAGCAGGGGAAGGAACAAAGCATTCAAGATATGAATACCATTTGAATACCTGGAGACAGTAAATGGCTCAGACTTCTGGCCGGAAGGGGTACTGATAAAACGCTATCTTTTTCACAGAACATTTAGAAACAAAGGAGTCTCAATCGCCTGTTAACGTTCTTAATTGGAATGCAGAAGGTCTCAAAAATGCACTCAAATATATACCAGTAGAGGAACTACTAGAATATGACATAATGGTATTCACAGAAACATTCGCAACGGAACAGATCAACATAGAGGGGTTTTACGGACTACACTCATACGGAACGAAAACGGATGGCAGGCCGACAGGTGGCGTATCATGCTATCTAAGGCCATCACAGGGGAACTTCAAAGTAATACACAAAGACGAAGATATACTCACAGTGAGAACAGACAACATCACAATCGTAGCAGTATACATACGACCACAAGCAACCACAGAGGAAGTGATAGAAACTTTAATAACAGCAATAGCAGACAAAGAAGACGAATCCGTCATAATAGTTGGAGACATCAACTGCAGGATAGACAAGAACAACACAAAGACTGAAGTAGTTCTGGAGACACTGAGAGAAGAGGGTTACACCCTAACCAATAAGATGGAACTGCCAACATATATAGCGCACAATGGAACAAGCGCGATCGATTTACTGCTATATAATGGAAAATATCTAAGATTAATAGAACAAAAGGGACTATGGTCATCAAACTTAGCACCCATCAGGAAACATGTACCGATAGCAACAAGACTGGAAAAGACAAAGGCCAGAAATAGACCAAACAAGGAAACCCCTAAAAACAGGATATCAAGAAAACTAGATATAGAACAAATACGAAAAAACACGGAGAACATAGATAAAGCTAAAACGAGAATAAAGGAAGGCCAATTGGACAAAGCACTAGACATCACTAACAACCTTATAAAGAACGCCTGTCAACCAACATGAAAAAAGAAGAGCACAACCGTGGTTCGACAGGATGTGCTCCACAGAACGGAAGGAAAAACTAAAAGCACTGAACAAAGCAAAGGAATCCAAAAATCAAGTAGACCTGGAACGATACGCCCAGAAAAGAAAACAGTACAAAAACATAATAAAATACAAGAAAACCCATTACATAAAAATGAAAGCCCAACAGCTAGCCGAAGAAGCAGAAAAGGACCCTTTCCTGGTCTTAAGGAGGAAACCCAGAGGAGTGATGAAAGAAATACCAATAGATGATTGGGAAAACCACTTCACAAAAATACTGAATGAAGGAGACAGAACAGAAGCTTACGAAGCCAATACTATCAGGAACCCAAGAACCATGAATCTGGAAATGGAAATCACAGAGGATGAAATAAACAAATGTGTGAAAGAAGCAAAAATAAAAAAAGCCACAGGACCGGATCAAGTAGCATACGAACACCTAAAGCCATCAGCTGACGTGCTAATGTCAATATGGAAAGAACTGTTTAACAAATGCTTAGAGACGAGAACCATACCAGAACAATGGAGAAGGGCTACCCTGAAAATGCTGTATAAAGGTAAAGGAAACACGGGAGACAAGAACTCATACAGAGGTGTTGTACTGGAGAACACCCTGTTCAAATCTTTATGAAGATACTTACAAACAGATTGATGGACATCACAAAATTAAACATCCCAGATAACCAATTCGGATTTAGGAAAGGAAAATCCACTCTGCAAGCAGCATCCGCATTATTATATGAGATAGAAGCAGCCCTCAACAGACCGAAAGGGAAATACTATGTGGTCTTCATAGATTATGAAAAAGCGTTCGATTACATAAACAGAACAAAACTACTCACGAAGATGAGGGACATGATTGGAAACGAGCACCCCATTGTTGGAATAGTACACGACATTATGAGGCGAAACTGGTTACAAATAACAGATGAGGTTGCGGCATCAGACGAGGTTATGCAAACTAATGGGATACTACAAGGAGACCCCATCAGCCTGCTACTATTTGACATAATGACGGCTGACATTGGGAAAGCAACAAACGGGACCACGCTGGTAATGTATGCGGACGACATGGCCATTGGAGCACGAAACAAAGAAGAATTGCAAAAAGGCATAGATGGGATACAATGATGGGCTATGGAAAATGAGTTCAAGATAAACAGCAACAAGACCATACAAATGGTTTTCAAGAAAGGAGGAAGAAGAGCGGCAAGTGATAATCTAAAACTAGGAGAAGAACCGATAAGAATGGTCAACAAATTCAGATATTTAGGCATAACACTGCAGCCAACAACAAAGTCTTTCAGTGCACATGTGCAGGAGAGAGCAGCAGCAGCTATAAGAGCTATGTGCAGTATCAAAGACATCACATCGTTAAAATTAGTCACAGCCATGAAATTATTCGCATCAGTGATCACCCCGATCGTCACCTACGGGATAGAACTGATATGGGAGAAACTATCGACCAGCGATTTGTAGAGGTTAGAAAAAGTAAAACCAAGATTCATCAAAAAGGCATTAGGTGCAAGCAAATACACACCAAACAGAATGGCCTATATGCTAGCCAGAGAATCCTTCTTCCTAGAGGACCTGAGGCAAAGGATACTACTGCCAGCAACGGAGCCATATAAGAAAGTCATCGAAAAAAAGAAACAGAGAGAAAAAGAGATCGACAAAGATTTCTACGCCTCAGATGCCATGGTAAACCGAGAGTGGACTGGAAGTAACCAACCACAAAGGCACAGAATCATAGGTTTAGCAACACACGGATATCATCACAGAATGTGCAAAAATACAAAATTCCACCAATCGAGTGATTCGTGTGAATGCAAGATATGCGACCAAAAGTGTGAGCGATACCATTACAAACAATGCAGAATATGGACAGGATCACTGAACGAACTCATAAAAGACAAATCATAAACTTATAACTTAATGCTCTTTCGAGTGCCTCTTACCAACTTATTTATATGTGTCTTCTTTCTGTAAATTCCAAATTCTATCTTATTTTCTTCATTCCCTTTTAAGTAGAGATCTAAAAATGGTATTTCTCCATTGATTTCCTTTTCCATAGTGAACTTCATAGTTTGACTTTGAATGTTCAATAATTTTAATGCATCATCTATCTGTTTATGATTAAGTATTGCAATTATGTCATCCACATATCTGCACCAGAACTTGAAAATTAAACAATGTCCAATAATTATCTTGTGTTCAAAATTCCCCATGTATAGATTAGCTAAGATTGGAGATTAAGGGTTTCCCATCGAAAGTCCTGAATTTTGTTTATAGAAGAATTTCCATTGTAGGTGAAAAACATATTATCGGTACATAATTTAGTTAAAGTTTTATATTCGAATATCTTTCCTTTTTCAATTTTATTATTGTTCAGACAAATCTCTAAAATTTCCATAGTTTGGGCTTTTGGTCGTGACGATACTAAGGATGGAACAGAAACTATGTTCCGAAACTGGTTTATAGTCAAATAAGAAGAACAATATGAGGTGAGTGAAAAAAATTCTACCTTAATGAATATACCTCATAGTGAGAATTCCTAAAATAAGTAATTATATATCCAGTTTTGTTGCAATGAAACAAACAAAGAAGCTGCTAGAGCAATTTTTAAATTTTGATTTATTATAATAAATTTAGGAATTTTTACATTATGAGGTTTTCTTAATAAGGTTATTCTTATTTTAAATTTTGGCTTACATTTGAAGTATATCATTGACTTATTTTTCAGAATAAGTTTTTTTTTGTTTTATTTCAATTGTATAAGTTGAGTTTTGTTGTGAAAAGTGAAAAATTGTAGTAATTGGAACAAATTTTAAATGTGTGCCTTAGGTTATAACCCACCCCTAATGTCCGATTTTGCTGGTTTACAAACTAGACCTTACTTAATTGATTCATTCTACATACCAATTACACACTAGATCATCCAGATTGGTTTCAAACTCCAAACTCTTGTTTTCAATTTGCATTAAACAATGATTGTGGTATTTTCATTTTAGTTTGATACTATTAGTAAACAATGCTGTGCTGTGAGCATTTTTTCAGTTTTCTGATGACCATTACACTAAATATAATGGTTAATAATAAAACATGACTTATTTTAAAAAGTTGGCAAAAAGAAACAGAGTTCTGAGGTTTGAAGAAATATATTTCTCTACCTAATAATCTATGAAGAATGAGTCATTTTTTATATCTTACCTCATAGTTTATGTTTTTTTAAACACGGGAACTACTGTTTTCAAGAAGAAACATCCCTCCCATATTCAATTGACATTATGACTATGTATTTTTGTTGGAATCTCCATCTATAACATTGCCATCTGGTATTGATTTCATGAACTTTGAGATCAGGTCCTGTTTATCAGGAATTTTGAAATTCATGGATATAAATTTGTTCTTCTGAATATATATCTTCTCCCAAACTGTCAATTTTAAAGGTTTTTCCAAATGTTTTAGAAGTTTAGCCTCTTTTTCAATAACAAACTAAGTGCTGCAATAGCTGATTTTTCAATTTCACAATTTTTAATATTCCTAAAGTGTTCCTTTGTGCGAGTGTCCAAATTCCTTTTTGTTTTTCCTATGTATACTTTATTGCAGTTGCTATAACTAATTTGATAAATTCCAGATTTTTTTACTGCCTGGGGTGTTAAATTTCTTATTGGTTATTAATAGATTACCAAGTCTAAATTTATTTACCGGTGCCAATGTAATATTGAATTTCTTGAAAATTTTTCTGAAATTTATTTATTTCAGAATGATAAGTAATTTTCTTATATTGTTTTCCTTTCTTTGTATCAGATTGCAGGGTGGTATATTCTTTTAATCTTTTTTGTTGTCTGAATTTCTTTAATTTATTTATATTTATTTCCTTTCTAAAACCATTTAAATGAGCTATGTTCAAAATGTGATTGTATTCTTTCTTAAAATCTTCTTCATTTAGCGGAACATTTAATAATCTATATATCAAACTAGATCTATATATCAAAGCAAGAAGCTGGTTCGATAAAGAATGCTATGAGCAGCGGAAAATGACGCTCACTGCACTAGGGAAAGTAAAAAGATCAAACTACAAAGAAGGCTTGGAGGAATACCAAACGGAAAGAAAAAAGAACAAAACACTCCTGAAAATTAAAAAAAGGAACACATGGAAAGAGAAGCAATAAAAATGGCAGAAGAGGCAGATGCAAACCCATATAGAGCACTTAAGACAAGGAGACCAAGATTCCCAGCGGACATCCTGATGGAAGTATGGGAAGACCACGTAGGAAAAGTAGTGGCACAAAAAAGAAACAAGACCTCAATGGGCAACAGGAAAATAATGTATCTACTTCACGAAGGGCGAAATAGAAAGGACAGTAAAGTCTCTCAAAACAAAAAACACCAAAAACAAAACAAAACAAAAAAAAACAAAAAAACACCAGGACCTGATGGCATATGCAACAAACATTTTTATATCATACTGGCCGAAATACCATGAGTAAATTTCTTCCTCCATGGAGACTCGATCCATCGCAAGTCCCGTAGCTCTGTGCCAAGGCTTCCTGCCTTAACCACTCGGCTAAGGCACGGGAGCCTTATTATGTAGAGGTTCAAAAATGGGATTTGGTTATTATAGGTGAATTTTCCAAAGAAAATCCGATAGACATGTCAGTTAAAAATGGGATGGATATTTCCTCTTGAAAACTGCAGTTCCCGTTTTTAAGAAAACATAAACTGTGAGGTAAGATATAAAAAATGACTCATTCTTCATGAATGAGAACCTCATAATGTTATTTCCCATATTTTACTATGGACTATGTAATCTAACAGAATCTAATACATCCTAATATCATCTACATATCATAGTGTTCCTACTGACAACATAATCAGAATGTTCTCTGGGTGTGCTCTTAGTGTTGTAATATTACTATTATGAAATGCTCATATGTTCAGAAATTAATTACATATAGAAATTAATTACATCCAACAATAGAATAACTGATCTTTACAATCTACAGAATGTATTTATGCAGACTAAACTAATGCCCCAAATGGGAGTCAATGAACGTTCACGTTTCAATGAATTTTGTTTTACAACCAATGACAGTCATGTTTCACTCATTCTTTATTAAATTCTCTTTACCACCTCCTACATTTGTGATAAAGAAAGCTCTTTTTTTTAATATTCTGAACAGGTCAGAGCATTATTTTTCAGTGACTGACTCTCCAACAAATACATTGAATATAGCAAATAATGAACAGTTTTACCGTAACTACACATTTGATAATTGTCTGTTCAATAATTGTGTTTTTAAATAATGATTTTACTGAGTTGTTTTTCTAAAAAAATAAATTAATAACCTATAATGTTAGTTATAATATACAGCTTGATGTTTCTTTTTTTCTCCATTAGGGTGCATTCCTAAAATATTGCGATCCTATTTGAAGTTTCCCATGCCAGATGAAAATAAATAATATTATATGATCGAGTTGCATTGGATAAACAGATGTAACATAACCACTCATTTCTGATTTGTTTTCAAACATCACCATTTACATTAAATATATACATATTTTAAAATAACTATATTTAAATAATGATTTTTTGAGTAAACAGCTTAATTTTACTTGTTGAATAGTCCTAACAAATGCTACTGTTGATTTCCAAATTGTCTAGATAAATTGGAAATCACTCGTGACATAACTTATGATAAATGACTAATGTCTGATATGTGTGTCATAAATCTGTTATGCATTTTTTTTTCACTATACAGAAATGAATTAGAACATTTTGTATTATATAAACAACAATATGTTTCAAAACTTAATATTGGTAACGTAGAAACCCCATTTTTGTGAAATATGTGGGTTGTCAATTATTTTTACCAAGAACCCACTATTTTAGTTAATGCAAGTAGACCAAGAGGGGAACTTAAAACCACTGTGTGCTGAAACCTATCTTAAAATTTCTCTCAGAGAAGCGTTGTGATGTACCAAGACCGTGTGAAAAAAATTATGTGCTGTTTTAAGGTGCAATCAAAGCCAGAATCCAGCAATGGCAAGCCCACTGTACAAAGCCCTGCACAGAGTGGAGTGAAGCGGTAAGCGTTGTGGATGGTGGGTAGTGAGAGCTACCCAAGCCTGCCAATACAGGAATTGTATTCCTTCTCTATAGTTTAATTGAGTTATTTGGCACTGGATTTCAATCCTTCCAGTTAAAACGGCAGATAACTTTTTGGACATGGTCTTTGTACATCACAATGTTTTTTCTGGAAGAAATTTCAAGATAGGTTTTGTCATGCAATGGTTGACAATTCCCTTGTGAGTAAAAATGCAAACCTTTCTGCAGATTAAGTTGAACTTGATTATTACTTGTGTACAGCAAAATCTTCACTTAGAAGACTTGGTGTTTTTTACTGATATTTATATGTATTTTGTTTCCCTTTAAGTATTGCATACTAAAATATTTCTTTATGAGACTATAACACGAGAACACACAATCATCGTAATTCAATGCATTACCAGATAATACTTTTTTCCCGGAAAGAAAAATTAAACAGGCATTTATGGCCATAATGTACACACTACTATCCAGTATTTATGTTTTACTGATATAATAGTAATTGGCTATTAGGCTGTAAGTTTTAAATTTCCTTTAATTCATGGTTATCATGCATTATCACATTACATGTATATCAGGGATGTTATGTTTAGCGAGAGCCATTAATTTTACTAAGTGTAAGTTCTGTGTCACACTAGTGAGCAATAATTTCTCTTTTAAGTGTAGTGATACAGTAAACAATACATTTATATTTTTACAATTAAAGGAAATGAAAGCTCACTGATGTAGGAAACAAAAGCTAAATATTAATATTTTTTATTAATCAAATTAATAGGAAACTTTATATCTCACTTTATAAAAAATAATGTCTTATCACTTGCAAGATTAATGTTTTAATTTTTAAAAATTTAAATCATAACTTCATTTTCATTAAACAGCTGTACTTCATTAAATTATTGTTTCACATAAAAAATTAGGAATATGATTATTACACAATTTTACAGAATTCATATCAATTAGAAATCTATTTGACTTTGTATATTTTACACTATCAAAAGAAGAGGATGGTCTGAATAATGAATATTTTTAAAATTGCATATTTTTTATTTAGAACTAGGCCTATACTTTTTCACATTAGAAAACCATTTTACATTGAATAAATGTACTAAATTAATCATACTTAAAGAAATGTAATAATTAATCGTACTTAAAATCCATATAAAGGACCCTAGATATAATTAAATAATAAAAAAACAAATAGAATTTTATAATAAAATATCCTGGATTCATACTACAATCAGTTGGTTTTTGAAACCAACCAGGATATTTACAAGTATAACAGAAGGCTATTGTGAGAGAGCTATGAAAAACACACTTATGTAAGATTATATAAACAGTAAACAAACTATACCATTTGGCAATGAAAGGACCAGATTTATTCCACACATTTACACACATTTAGGTAAACTAGAAAGTTCAGGGAAATCTGGAAAAGCTCAGAGAAAGCTGGGATTCCTACAAAGTTTGGAAATGAGAAAGTAAGAAAAAATCAAATATATAATCACAAAATTTTTGAGAAAAGCAGGAGTCGGAAGGCAGAGGCAGAAGTATTCACTACAGCTTCCTTTGGACCTCTTCATGTGTGAGTATAATTAATATTTCCTATCACTATGGTGGATAATAATCAACTTAACTTCAAATATGTAAAGTTTAAGATAAATGCTAAAAATAATAGATTCATTTAATTAGATGTTAATGTAAAATAGGACATATACCTTTCTATAAATTATATCTTATAAAATAGCAATATAAAAAGACCTTGGGTCGAAATAAAAAGTTAAACATAAATAACTAACTTAACATCTTAATAAGTAAAACATTTAGACAAACTACAGTTAACTAAATAAGCTCTCTCGTGTTAATAGGAAGGAAGGATTCAAATTAGGCACGCTCAAATATGGCATTTCCATTGTATCTCAACCCAAGTATGAATGGTATTGTTTAGGTTAAAGTATTAATTGTTTGTTATGGCTTATGTAATGTTGGTGTTTTAAATAAAGTTGTTTGTTTGATTTAAAGTGTTTTCCTATATTCTATGAGCATTTAAATGTTTGTAGAGTACAGATGTTTTCATCAAATCCAACGGATGTCCCGTTAGTCTTTAAATATAGAACTCTCACTTTCACGGCAAATAGCCTACATAAACCACTCAAGCAAAGGTCAATAAGATAAAATTGAATGAGTTTTTTATCACATCTTGGAATAATGGCCCTTTTGGAACGTTACCCCATAACCTATATCAATCCAGGTTATAACAATAAATGACCTTACAAAGCCTTAAAATGCCATTCAAGACTTTTTACTCTTAAGTTCATGTGATGCCTGTTCAATAAAGATTTTTTTTTTCTTGGCAACATATCTTTACTCATTCTCTGAATTTTGATAGTTCTCAAAATAGTCTCCTTTGGATGCAATTCACTGTTCTGGAGTTTTTGCCTGTCTGCAAAAACATGGGGGAAATCGTTTTTGGACAGGTCTTCCATAGCTGCCTCTGCCGCCTTCTCTACTGCTTCTGAAGATGGTAAATACCTCTTGCAAAAGTTTGAATTGAGAATGGAAATATGTTGAATAAGAGTAGTAGAAGAGGGACTAGAATAAATGAAAATAGTGTCAATTTTAAGGAATAAAAAAAATACATGGGTTTAAATACTGACTACAAAGATATACAAATATTATTGCAATATGTGACCTTCATTTATCATTTTTCTGCATCCAGCATGTTGTACAGTATAGATTACGGCTTTCAATTCTGAAAGCCATATATCTGGAAGGTTGAGAGGGATGAGTCTCTCAAGAAAACACTTACTGTTTGGTGTACCTCAGCTACATGAGCAGGTGTAGTGAGCCCATGAGGGCAAAACTGTTCTGCAAGATTATCATAAGTAATGCATGAGTGATTTCCAAATTATCGATAAATTCACGACTCACGAGTGAGGAGTAAATTTATCTAGAGAATTTGGAAATCAAGAGTGGCATTTGTTAGGACTATTTAACGAATAAAATTAAGCTGTTTACTCACAAATCATTATTTTACTATAGTTATTTTAAAATATTTATATATGTAATGTAAACGGCGATGTTTGAAAACAAATGAGAAACGATTGGTACGCTTCATTTGCTTCTTTTGTTCATCACTGCAACCAGATCATATTATTTATTGCCAAAGGATCGCAATATTGTAAGAATGCACCCTAGTGGAGAAATTTATAACCAACATTATAGGTATTAATTAATTTCTGATGTCCTATGATGTAAATATGTCAATTATATTTTTCTGCAACATCATTTCCTGGAACATAATTTGTTTAAGAAAGTGCAAACAGTGGTTTCTTTTTTTTTTTTTTGGTGGTATAATCAATTACTACAAATATTTTTATATTATCTCCCGCATGCGCTATCTGCTGACATTTATGCACTATATATATAATCTGGTAGCCGTATTTCTTAGAGAGTCAGTCACTGCAAAATAATGCTATGACATATTCAGAACGTTAAAAAGGAGGAGCTCTCTTTAATATGACAAACTTCAGTTGATAAATTTGAGGTGAAACACGACTGTGATTGGTTGTAAATCAAAATTCATTGAAATGTGATTGATCATTGACTCACATTTGGGGCATGAGTTAAATAGTCAGCAAAAACTCAGACCTTCTCCTGGAGGAGATAAGCTCAAGTTCCATTGGAATTCTGAACTCCAGCAAGATACTATTTAACTTCTCCCTCTTAAATTAATCATATACTTTTTTGAAGTCTATATAATTATAGTTAATGCACATTTTATTTCTACTTCTTTTCTAAAATCTGCCTTATACTAAATCTGATCTGTCGTAGATTTGTTTCTTATAAGTCCACATTGATGATCTCCTAGAATGTCATCAATATGAGGAGTAAGTCTGCTTATTAATATATTTGTTAGAATTTTGTCAAAGATGAAAGTAATGAGAAGGCCCTGTAGTTGGTGCAATTAGTTTTTTTTTTTTCTTCTTTCTTATAGTTTGGTATGATAATCAATTCTTTCCATTCATTTAGAAGAGCTACTTTGCCTAAATCATACTAAGCAACTGGCGTATCTTGTCCATCAATTTTTCTCCCCCTAATTTTATCTATTCTGCTGGGAACCCATCTGAACCTGAGCTATACATATCTTCAATTTTTCTACCGCCATTTCAACCTCTAATGCACTTGATTCTGTGACTAACATTTGTGTTGTTTGTAAATCATCCTTTTCAATATCCTGTTCTGCATGCACATTTAATAGGTGATTAAAGTAATTTTTTTCCCATCCATTTAATACACCTATTGAATATATAATATCTTCATTGAATATATAACATAATATCTCCATTTTCATTTCCAATTATATTTGTTCTAGCCTGAAACCCTTTCCTCTCTATTCTAATTCTCTTATATAATTCTCTGATATTCCTAATTTTAGCATTCATTTCAAGATCATTAATTTTCTCTCTCAAATATTCCTTCTCTTTACTCTATAATATCTTAGTGGTTTCCCGTCTAATGCTACCTAATCATTGTAAATTTAGTTCATTTGGCTCTTGTAATCAATTATTTTTTTATTAGCTTTTTTTATTTACAATGTTGGCACATTCCTCATCAAATCATTTCTTGTTTTGCTTCTTTTTTAACTAACCAATGCTTTCTGATGCAAACAATTTTATTTATCTAACATTCTTTATTTATACCAGTTTCTTCTTCGGTTGCATATTTCCATCTGAAGTTTCCAGTATTTCAAATCTATTAGCAATTCTGATCTGGTATTTTTGCTGCAGTTCATCTTTCTCAGTTTTTTAATTCAAAATTTTTAGAATCATCTTTAGCGTTTGTTCCTCTCATAAGTGATAACCGTTCTCTGATTTTCTCCCTGACCAGACGATGATCCAAATTACAGTTTGTCTCTCTAACTGATCTAAAATTGATAATGCTACTGTGCCAGCATTTGTCCACTAATAAATTATCTATCTAGCTCCGAGTTTCACCATTTGGAGACATCCAGATGTATTTATGAATATCCTTATACTGGAATGTTGTGCTCTTAACAATAAGATTTTTGATGTGATAAAGGTGACTAATCTAACCCCATTATTGTTACTATCTTCATGAAGACTGAATTTGCCAATTATTGGTTTGAATATATCTTCCCGCCCCACTTTTGCATTAAAATCTCCTAAGACAGTTTTCATATCATATCGTGAAAGGCTATCAAATACGCATTATACTTCTTCATAGAACTCATCCTTGACCTTGTCATGTTTATCTTCTGTATATTTACAATTACAAAATCATGTCTTTACCTTTTAGAATTATGTATGATATCCTATCACCGACAAACTTAATTTCTCAGATAACAAAAAGGATCCTCCTTCAGACTAAAAAACCTGTTCCAAATTCAGGTCTCACTGCACTCCCATAGTATAATGCAAAGCTTCCTGATTCCTGACTATACTTCTTCTGGTTATCTCACTTCCTGTAAAGCTACTACATCCAAGGGTGATTTATCTAATTCCTGCGTTAATATTTCTAGTATTCCAGTACTATGTAATGTCTTAACATTCCATGTTCCTAGGAACATGTTCCTGTGTTTGAATCATTGTCATGGATTCCCTGAAGTAGTCTCCACCTGGAAAACGGAATGAGTGACTATTTTACCTCCAGAAAATTTTACCTCAGTGGAATCCATGTAGCCTTGGCGCAGAGCTACGGGACTTGCGCTGGTTGGAGTCTCCATGGGGGAAGAAATTTTCTCATGGTATTTCGGCCAGTATGGGAACCGGTGCCCACCCAGCATCGTGAGGCAATTGGGTAGCTACAATAAGTAGCGGTTCCAGGTTGAGGAACCAGCTATAACGGCTGGGGGACTCGACATGCTAACACACATGTCAACCCCTACACTGGCTGTTGATCATCTACCTCTGTGATTGACACATGTGGATGTGAAGGGCCAGCCAGCCAGCTGGTAAAAGGGCAACCGCTGAAAAGTGGAAAGACCCTCAATCGGAATCGGAATCCATGTCCACATTTTCTTGACGGTTGTATTTTTAGAGAAAGATTGTCGCTCTTTTCCACCAAGGTACTTTTTTTGTCTGGCTTATCACTTTAGTAACCTGTCCAGCATAAGTAACCCTTTCGACAGCAATGCTACCACCGGCATAACTCTCAGGGCCATTTAAGCATGCCAAACCACTCTATCATGACAAGGTAAAGATACCATGGAGGCCAACATTAGATAATAATTGAGTTAATTTTTTATAAAAAAGTTTAGCTTCTTTCTTCAACTGATGAACAAGCAAACCCATGAAATCAACATAAAAACTATTAAGCAAAGCTTGCGAAGCAAACATAGAAAAATTTGTGTTTGGTTCATCTTCCGAGCTAAATGGCTGTGTTCCGGTTTTCTTGAAACCCAACATTTCATCTACTACTGCGGTAGAAAGTCTACAGCCGACTGTTGAGGAGTTCATGCAGAATATCCTGAAGATATCTATCACAGTAGTAGACAAAACACACTGGGTTTCAAAAATCCAGGCCACAGCCATTCAGCCTGGAAGACAAATCAAATAAGAATCAAGACACCGGCTGTGAAAGCCTAAAATTTTAAATAGAGAAATTATCTTTACTTTCATTAGAAAGTTAAACTAGATGAGATGCTAAGGTACTAGCACAAGAATATAAATAAGTTACTGTAGTAATTTGGTATAGTTGTAGAGGATTCTGAGTAGAATTTATCCACACAATCTTGTGTAATCTATCATTAGAATAATTGGCCAATACATCTTAGTAATGTCGGCTATAAGCACAATTTCATACTTTCTAAAACAAAGCATGATTAAAAACAAACCATCTTTTACAGTGGGACTCACACACAAAATATCATGAAGTGAGAAGTTACTAGTAGATCGAACGCTACCGTCAAATACAACTTTAGTTTTAGTAGTAATAGATAAGGTTTAAATACAGCGAGATGAGGAATATAAAATTCTCCATCCTTTAATTGACTGGAAATATGGATGGGAAAGCGGTATCAGCGGATGATTGAGATAATGAATCAGTAATTGTATTTAAAATAACATTGATAATAGACTTACCTTAACATAACGAGCATCGTGTTGATAACCATCCAAGTGAAATACACATCATTCATACTCGAGATGATTACTTCATCAGAGAAAATTAGATTGCTTCAATCAAGTTCCTCTTGAGTAGAAGTGGAAGCAAGACAATTCATGATCTGCTCATCATCCAATATAATCTTCCTGGCAGTTTGACGGGACCTTATAGCAAGGCTATTGAATCATGTCCTAGCGGTTGCTGTGAAGCCCAGAAAGTTTGACCTGATTATTAGTTATGGGT
>JASPKZ010004226.1:0-14570 GCA_030220185.1 Diploptera punctata | reverse complement strand
CCAACTTCAAAAACTAAAATTAGCCTATGGCTTTTCAGGGCAAAGTGCCAGTCAGATCAAAAATAGTAATCAATAATGAAATAATAGAACAGATATCACACTTTAACTGTCTTGGGTCAGATATAACATATAGCTACGAATGGGATATACATAATAAATTAAACCGATATCAAATGATGTGTGGCACAGTAAGAAGAATCCTACGAAAGACTCGAAGAAAAACTCAGCTCAGGTTTTATAAAATTATGGCTGTTTCTGTTCTTTTATATGGATCTGAATCTTGGGTACTTACAAAAACAGATATCTGACACATTCAAGCCGCTGAAATGAAATGTTTAAGATCCGTAAAGGGATGTACACGCATGGATAAATTACACAACGAATCAATAAGAAATTAAGTGGAGATATTTTCAATAGTCGACAAACTAGAAGAGTACAGATACCAATGGAAGCAACATTTAGACAGAATGGACAATACAAGATTACCCAAAAGATCAACACCTACAAACCACATGGAAAAAGATCTTTGGGACGGCCAAGGAAACGATGGACTTGAAACCGGAACAGGTCGCATTGGCCTAATCCTGTAAAGGAAGAAGAATAATTTCATTATCAGAACCCGTTTCATCATAATCATAATTTCATAGTATAATTTAGGAAAAATGAATCTGAAATCCTACAAAAAAATATAGGCTTACCTATATATTACATTTGAATATTCTAGATATCAGTATGATCTTAGATTTTAACTATCTGTAAATAAGAGTGAAATAAAATTAATTTCTTATGCATAAAATTATAATTATAATCCACTAGGAAAGCATAAACGGAGATATATAATCATATTATACATATATACATATTTTTAAATTGCAACTGAAAATTCTATGAACAAAATTCAGGTCTTTCTGTGGGAAACCCGCTGTCCCCGTTTTTAATTATATGTATATATGGGGAGTTTTGAGCATGGAGTAATAAGTCGACACCCTTTAATTTTCAAATTCTGGTGCAGATATGTTAAATATAATTTCTATCGTGAATCACAAATAAATAGATTATGCTTTAAAACTGTTGAATACTCAGAGTAGGACTATAAAAGCAGAAAGTTATGAAAAAGGAAAAGAATACATAATTAATGTAGCAATAGAAAATTGGTTTGAAGGAATCATGTGCGCAGGAAAATAAATAAGTTTAAAAGACAAACATTAATTAAAAAGTACACTTCTAGAAGAAAAAGAAGATATAAAATTCAAGCAATTTACTTACCATCCATTGATGCACCGTATTTAAACAAAAAAAGTCCAACGTAAAATTGGCACCGATGAATGAATATATCCTCAATAGGATAATTAAAACCAACAAAAAGACAAAGTAGAAAAAGAAAACAAATAAGGAATTTACCAAATTAAATGCGGATATTATTATAAAATTGACATAAGGAAAATAAAAATAAATTTGAAAACCAGGTTGAAAGAACTCTTAGAATCGTCAAAAATTAAGTACAAAATTAAACAGTAGCCGCTCATGCTTAATCATAAAAACATCTAATTTAAAGAAAGATTAGTTTAATAAAACAAATGGAAAAACCAATAAGAGCTCACGGTTTGGGGGAAAAAAATCACATTAAATATTAGAGACTATTTAACTCATGTCCCAAATGGGAGTCAATGACCAATCACGTTTCAATGATTTTTGTTTTACAACCAATCAGAGTCGTGTTTCACGAAATATTTATCAGTGTTATATATACCATATTAAAGAAAGCTCCTCCTTTTTAATATTCTGAACGGGTCTGACCATTATTTTGCAGTGACTGAGCCTATAAGAAATACGGTTACCAGATTGTATATATAGTGCATAGATGTCAACACATAGCGCTTGCAGGAGTTAATGTAAAAACATTTGTAGCAATTGATTATACCACCAAAAAAAGAAACCACTGTTTGCACTTTCTTAAATGTATTTTTTTTCCAGAAAACTATAATTGTCATATTTACATCATACGACATCGGAAATGAATTAATATACAGTTTGATATGTTTCATTTTTTCTCCACTAGAGAGCATTCTTAAATATTGCGTTCCTTTGTCAATAAATAGTATGATCTGGTTGCAGTGATAAACAAAAGAAGCAGTATAAGCGTACCTATCGTTTCTCATTTGTTTTCAAACATCGCCGTTTACATTAAATATATAAATATTTTAAAATAACTATAGTTAAATAATGATTTGAGAGTAAACAGCTTAATTTTATTCGTTAAATAGTCCTAACAAATGCCACTCTTGATTTCCAAATTCTCTAGATAAATTGGAAATCACTCGTGGCATTACTTATGAAAAATTAATTAATTTTGTAATTCCCGGGAAGTTGATTTTATTCGGAGGTTAATCGGTCCACCAACAAATGGCGTAAAGCAGTGCTCCTGGACGACGAGAAATCGGTCGAGAAATTATTGATAATGAAACCCGCGTAGGTTACGAATCCAGTCAAATTAGAAGACAGGATATGAGGCGAGGTGAACATAATTTATTTTAAATTTTTAATTATACCTCATAATGATATTTCCTATAATAGTTCATCTTTAACCCTTTATTTGGCAACAGGAAAAAAAAAAATCTGAATTTTTTTGGATAGTCTGTTTGAAACAGCTTAAAAATGAACCACTGTTGTAGTTTCATCATTCATTGACTATTAATATGCAAATTACGTCATGTTGCTTATAGGCAACATTGCCCACTTGAGACAATATATAGGTGGAGAACAAATTTTACATACACTAAGGTAAAAGTTAGATTTTTATTCACAGAGCATTAGGAAAACTATATATTTTATCCAGAACTATTATATTAGAATACAGAAAAGCTTGTTTCAGTTCTAAATTCATAAAAATTGCGCATTCTATAGATTAAGCTAAAATATGCATTGCAAATATTAAAATAATTAAAATGTAATTCAAATCATGTTCAATGTACAATAATAATGTACAATCTAAAATGCCAGCCGTAGATATTAACAGATGTTGTATATTGTTATACAATTTTCATATGTGTGTATGTATGACTTTTTAAAAATAAGATTCCTTTGAAAGAGGAGTAGGAAGAATCCCCAGATAATAGAAAATCAAATAAAAAATAAATTAATGATTGAAAATTCAAATAAACAAGACAAAAAATCAACTTAAAAATAATTATAACGCAATGATTTAACCATAAAAACAGATGATAAAATCTAACATTACAAATTAAGAAAAAAATGACGTATAAAATGTTTTAAATAAAAACTAATAGTCTAATGTAGATTCAAGTGAACTCGTAAAAGAAAATCTAAGGCAGGAAAATAGGAGTTTGGAAAGTAATAATGTATAGTAGGAAAATTACTATATTTTTTTAATGCAGGAATTATGAATGCAATAAAGGCAAGTGAGGGAAGAGAGCTAGCAGGAAACTTATATTCTGAAAACAGGGTATAATTTAAAACTAAAGGAGGAAGAGAGAGAAATAATAGTTTTGTAAGATTGAGAGGGCACACGTTGGTATTCTGACATGTTGACATTCACTGAGATAGGAAATGATCCTTTAATAGAGTTTACACTTTACATGATGGATATCTTCACGATCAAGTATGTCGACAAGTTGCCGCGAGATGGTGCTTGAGTGGCAGTAATGTGTTCCTCTATGTTACATTCGTGAAATTCTCTTCAAATGTCAACTTTTAACACCTCTAAATGTCAAATGAGTTTAGTTAAGTGAACAGACATTCAACTTTGGGCCAATTCACGTCACTAAGTTGTACAGTAAAATTTTGCCTAAGTCTACTTTGCAAATTATAAAATGTTAAAAATGTATTTCACGCCAAAAAAATCAATAGGCATACTTCATTTGGGGAAGAGCTCCTTATTTTTTTAATACCCTATCATATATTACCTATCATTAGCTGCCCTTTTTTGACATCGTTTCTACTATACTTCATAATCTTTATCCAAATAACATGACATATAATATCAGTGCTAAGACTCAGATATATAATGAGTTGAAGGAAATACGGCCAGGAGCTTACGCGATACTATTCACTGTAGGTGCCAAATATTAGCCTACAACTAAGCAATAATAATAATAATAATAATAATAATAATAATAATAATAATAATTGTTATTGTTTTATGGATTTATAGGGCTCTCCGAAGGGCGTTCTAAATAATTTGATACCTTAATATCTATGGATAGGTAGCGGGCCGAGGAATACATACATGTATAGGAATTTATGAGGTGAAGTCAGGACTTTCAGTAAGAATTCAGGTTACTTATTCTCTACATAAAAGAAGGTCAATGACACGGGTTACAAACAGTTTAATAAAACTAGGAATAAAATATTAGCAAGACGATATACGCATTTATTTGAGAACATGTCAACCATAAATATCAAAAGTATAAGATAGAATCTGTCAATATTAATACTGAATTTAGGCGCAACATTAGTCAATAATTTAGTTCAAGAAAGAGAAAGATGAAGTTCAGGCTTTACCGTAGATTAAGAACTATCATTTTTTTGGTATTAATTTTTAGAGCTTAAGTATTTTTTTATAAATTAAATATTCCTAAACATTCCTGAAAGCGTAATAAAACTCTACTTACGTAGACTGCCCTGCAGGACGGCTGATGTGTCGCCGGGACGCAGCTCGGGACCTGTCCCTAGCCCTCTATGGTTCAGTTTTTTTTATAGTATTCTTCTAGCATATTCTCTTGAGTTGTTTTGAAAATTTCCTAACTCTTGTCGCAAGATAAATATATTATTTCTGGAAAAACATCTTTCTAAATCAGTTGCTACAATTTGTTCAATAGAAGCTGTAGGGTGATTTAAGATTCAATATGTCAATTATTTAAATAAACAATGTAATATAATTCCAGTTAAACCCATGATTTATCAAGTTAAGCCCTATCACAACATATTGTCACAGCTAGCGGATCCTACACCGAACCCTTCAAGTGCAGGACGACATGACAGAGAAACGAGTAAACAACACTTGCATGGGCGAGGGACGGGAGCGTAGAAACTTACTGTAGGAAAACCAGATTTGAGCGAGGCGAATTGTACAAGGAATAATTTGAAAATATTAACTCAGGATACGGATGTATGGAGAACTTATGTCCACGCGAGCATGAACCTCTAGGTTCGATATTGAGTTGGTGATTTAATTGTCTGTATATCTGCTGCTTATTTCTGTTCCATCTATGGAGCATACTTTAACGTGGTTCATGACCATATTTTTCATTCTTCTTTCATGCCCTTGTTTCTCTCAAGGAGACTTGGGCGCTCTCCCCCTATAGGGCAGAAATTCAACCATACTAATTTAGGTACACTTGTTTTCGGATAGATGTCATTGAGTAGCCCGGGGTCAGCGTTCCGCCTCATAGTGACATTTACGAAAGCAAGGTAGCACTAGGATGAGAAAATTAGGTAAATGTTGCTTAAAGGCCTTTTTTTATTCAGGATTAAGGATCTTTCACGAGTTTGAAAATCCTCAGACTCGGGACCCACGGCTTAAAGTCCCTCCCGGAGGACTTACTCCTTCGATTTTTTGTTCCTAAAAAAATCCATCGACCCCGGCTGGGTTTGAACCCGCGACCCTCGGGACCAGAGCCAAGGAGCATAACCACTAGTCCACTGCGGCCAATTAATCAATAATGAAGTAATTATCTTTGATCCGAGGCTTCATCCTTGAGACTGCGAACAATGTGTAAGATATACCTTGAAGTGGGTTGCTAGCCCGTTTTCATGGAGGATTTATTATTCGGGGTTTCCTCCCTAGGCTGATAGCCTACACCCAGCTCCAGAGCTCAGCTTTTCCTGTTTTATTTCGGAGTTTCCTCTCCTCGATGGATTGTCTTGCAGGACTAACGAACCCCGTTCGTCAATCTACAAGGCAGTAGATGTATAGTTGCCTCTTCTGTCTAGTACACTGTACCGAAGGACTCCTTCTCCGCTGTATCTGCCGTTGAGGTCTTCACCATAACCGTGGCAAGGGGCCCTCATAAGGTACTATCAGCAGGGCAAGCTGAACCAAGGTTCTTTTTTCGAGGTGTTACTCCTCCCCTCACCCTTTTTTAACTTGACTTGGGACAGACGAAAATATTGGAAAGGTCACATAGAAAGAATTGGAAGACAACCGACTTGCAAAAAAAGAGTTAAAGAAAATGGGCCAATGGACGGGAGAAGAACAAGAGCCAAGAGATGGGTAGACAGTGGATGCACCCAATACGTCTTCCTCCGTGGAATGATCTTGGAAATAAACAGGATGGAAATCCTACAAATTATGAAGAAGAAGTGATTATTATTAATGATAAAAATGTTAAAATGTTAATGAAATACAACTGTGTATTTACCTTGAGACTGAGGAAAAGTACTTGTATAAATAAATCTTATCGGAGAGGCCTTTACCGGAATATGAAAACGTGGAACCTTCCACATGACTCTCAAACGTTACGTCATTTAGATAGAATTTTTTTTAATTAATGTGCTGAATGAACGGTATAATCAAAATGTTTTCCTTGAGTTTACATGTTAATCCACTTCACCTCATAATTAGCTTATGTTAGATTTGTAATGAGTTTCTTCGTTATTGGAGGTCTTCCAATCTGAAAAACCTGCTACACAACAACATGCGCTCATGAGATATTGCAATGTTGTTAATTATAGATAAGTTACTGCACCATCAGGTATTTCACTTAATTGCTATGTAAATATGAGATAGTGCTGTTAGAGAATAAACCAAGGTATTTTAAATTTAAATCTATGTTTAATCAGCTCTAAGTTTCTATTCAAAACTATTCAAAGCTCATATTAAGATACAAAAATAGTAATTTATTTATAGATTTATTTAGCCTGGTGGAGTTAACGCCATATGGCCTACTCTTCAACTCACCAGGACAAACATATGTTACATATAAATACAAAAAAATACAATAATAGTCATACTAAACAATTACTTATCTGTCAAATTGAATAATAATGAAAATAATGTTTAATAATACAATAAAATTAAATACAATTAAAATTAAATGAATGATAGAACGAATACAGAAAGGAATAACAGCTCCAATCTACTATACATAAAAAGAAAGAAAAAAATTGCAAAGAAAGTAATCAACTATAATGAATTAATCTATCGCTTATTATACAAGGCATTAGGTAAATATATGAACAAATCTTAAAACTATTTTTATTAAATAATGAAAAAACAAATTATTATTTTTTTAAAAGTAATATTAGTGAGTTGTGTATGTTAGTAATTTTATTTTTAATTTGTTTCTGAAAGATGGTAAAGTTTGGCAGTCTCTGACATAGGGTGGAAGGGAATTCCATGTTCTAGCAAGAGAAATTGTAAAAGATTTCGAATAATGGGTAGTGTGATGCGGAGGGATATAAATGAAATAAATGGAAAATTAACAGAAGACATTAGAACAACTGTGGTTAAAACAGGGATGTAGCCTTTCCCCAACGCTTTTTAATATATATTTAGATGACATTCTTGATAAATGGAAACAATTAGTTCATAATGCATTAAAAATTGGACGAAATGAAACATCGAATATATTATGTTTTGCAGATGATATAGTATTAATTTTTGACAGAGAGTTCAGCTACAAAAAGCAGTCTATCAATTAAATAATAGGATATATGTAAGAAATATAATATAATTTCAAAAGTAAAAACTAAAGTAATGGCGTTCCATGGAAAGTACCCAGTAAGAATAAAAATAGTAATAGAAGATAGAGTGTTGGAACAGGTTTCACACTACCAGTATTTGGGCTGCGATATAACGTTTGAAGAAGAACAAAATATAAATAAGAAAATGCAGAAATTTCAACATATTTGTGAAACAATCAGACGAACACTGAGGAACAAAAGTCAGAAAGGATACACATCTATGATTTTACTCAACGATGACACTACGAGTGGCGAGTATGGAATTGAGGCCTGGGTCCTGAAGGAAAAAGAAAAAAGTAAAATTCAGGTAGCGGAAATGAGCTTCCTACAGGCTGTACAAGAGAAGAACATATTAGAAATGAGAATATTAGAGAGGAACTAAAAGTACAACCACTTCTTCAACAAATAGAACAACACAGGGACAATTGGATAGAACATCTACAAAGAATGACAGAGGATAGGATACCAAAGATGGCACTGATGATCCTGGAGGACGAAGATCGGTAGGAAGACCAAGAAAACGCTGGGCTGAAAGATGTGAGATCGGAACAGGCAAAGACCTAATCCGTGAAGGATGATGATGTTTCTAAGTTTAATCTACATGGACATATGCAAGTGTTAAAGATTTTAAGTGTGGGATAGTTCTGTATAAGTCCACCCCTGTGGTCTCGGGGTAGCATCGCTGACTCGTAAGCAACAGGAACAGGTTTGATCCCCGGTCGGGACAATTTTCCTGGACTATTTAACTCATGCCCCAAATGGGAGTCAATGACCAATCGCGTTTCAATGAGTTTTTATTTACAACCAATCACAGTCGTGTTTCGCCTAGAATTTGCCAACTAAAGTTTATCATAATAAAGAAAGCACCTCCGTTTTTAACATTCTGAATAGGTCATAGCATTATTTTGCAGTGACTGACTCTCCAAGAAATACGGCTACCAGATTGTATATATAGTGCATGAATGTCAACACATAGCGCATGCGGGTGTTAATATAAAAATATTTGTAGCAATTGATTATACCACCAAAAAAAATAAACCACTATTTGCACTTTCTTAAATGTATTTCTTCCCAGGTAATAACATTCCAGAAAAATATAATTGTCATATATACATCATAGGATATCAGAAATGAATTAATATACAGTTTGAAGTGTCAAGAAAGTTTAAGGCCCAAACGATCCCCTAACATCATCTGACCACCGTTATCAACATTATCATATTCACCTCATTAGATTAAGTTTAGGATTAAGGCCACTCCTGACGCATCATTATCATCATTATTATCCATCATCTGGGCAGCGTAACCCCACCTTCCAGGCGCCCCAGCCCCAGACGTGGGTTACAATACGCCAATGCCAGGAGAGAATACTACAAATGTCGAAAAGACAAACTGGTGGCACTGACAAGGAAAGTACTTATGTTGGACCAGGTGGATTGTAACAAAAATTGGAGGATATGTTAATTGATTGACATTAAATATGATGACGTTAGTCATTTTGCTGCAAAATTAATAAAACTCGTGTTATTTGTCATTAAATGTCAATAGCATCATTGACCGGTTCGTAACGGCACGGTTGCTCATTGCAGCTGGTTTCAAGAACAAATGCAGAATATTATGATGATATTGTAGAAGATGTCCGGGCTGTTGGCCGTGGTCTTGAGGCATGTGATTCCCCGACGTTTCGCCAGAGACTTCCGGCATCCTCAAGGGTCTTGAGACTAGACTGCGTCCGGCATCCTCAAGGGTTGTCTTGAGACAACCCAGTCTCAAGACAACCCTTGAAGATGCCGGACACAGTCTCTAGCGAAACGTCGGGGAACCACGAGCCTCAAGACCACGGCTAACCTCAAGACAACCCTTGAGGATGCCGGACGCAGTCTCTGGCGAAACGTCGGGGAACCATAAGCCTCAAGACCACGGCTAACAGCCCGGAAATCTTCTACAAGATCATCATAATAACTCCGGCCGTGAAAGCCTAAGTCAATATAAATGCAGAATACCTTATACAGGTAGCATAGCACTGTGTATGGCCTACGTTTTGTTACTTGAAATTGTACTTACACTGTATTGAGTTTTTTTATGTTTATATGTAGAAACAACTACTATATACTGAACGAATACTCGATGCGGGAGTGGAACGCTGCACTTCAAGTAACCGTGCCGCTCCGTTGTTATATTTATTTCGTTACTCTATCTCTCTCTCCCTGACCCTTATTGTTCTTCCCTCTTTCACCACACTATCATTTTCTATTTTTATTTATTTTTTCCAAATGGTTTACTTCTTTATTTTGTCATGTAGCGCGATGTTAAGCCCTTTTTTTCTATTTTCTTGTTCCTTATTTCGTGTTAAATATTATGCATACTATTGAATTTGCAGTGTAATTGCTAATATCACGTGTTCAGTGTCCTTCATTCAACATATCCTCCAATTTGTGTTACAATCCAGCTGGTCCAACATAAGTACTTCCCTTGTGAGTAAAAAAAAAATCTCGAATGATGACGTAGTCCTAATTATGAAATATTTATTATAAATAATCCCGGTGTTCATTGCTTTAATTTTGCAAATACATTAAGTGGGCATATTAATGTTTTCCTGTTAATTATTATAATTATCCCATTATCAGAATTGAATCTTCGATTTGTCTTGTCGAACATAATTTATTAAGGACACTAACAATACATTTCCTGCATGAAACGAGTATTAAAATCAGAAGCTGGAAGCAATAAAATTTCAACTCTTGCTTCATAAAAAACGACCTAGCATAACTATAAATATATTTCCTTTCTCGTCTATACAGTTGCCTGAGGCGAAGTCATATATCACATTTTTATTCTGACCTTGGCATTAGTGCAGATTTATATCAAGTTATTGTGTTAGAAAAACAGACAAATTTGACTAACAACTCCTCCTCTCACGAACCGGGATATGATTGATGCTAAAACAAATTGAGATTATGAATCATGAGCCAAGCGCTTTCTACGTGAACTATTTTTAAAATGGCGGATGTCGAGGGTGTGATGAATCTCACATCACCATAACGTTGATGGATTGTAATAATCTATAATTAGAAAGGTCACTCCGGAAATAAACCAACGTTTACATAAATAAATCCTTACGTTAAAGTTCAGACAAATTTTCTGGTGCCGGTTTCCATGCTATAACGTCTATATTTCCTGGAAGAATCACATCAGCATGTGTGTATTGTTTTCGATTTTTATTTTTCGTCTCAATTTAATTTTCATACTCTTTAAACTTTTTCGGCATGTAGTTTTTAGGGTCTTTCGGAGTATAGCTACCAATAACATACATGTATGATATATTATTATATTATTTATCAGTATCCCTTGAGCAAATTCAGCTGATATCAAATTTAATTCATTGTGAAATAATATTTATAATTTATTATTATTATTATTATTATTATTATTATTATTATTATTATTATTATTATTATCAAGAAGATAGAAAATTAGGAACTCAGTTATAAGGGAGAAAAGAAGACTGAAGACACTATTTTAAATTATATTAAAACTTAGCAATTAAGATGGTACAGACATGTCCAGCGAATGGAAGAGGATCGACTACCAAAATCTGTTTTGGAATGGAAATCTGAGGGAAGACGAAGCAGAGGAAGACCTAAAACCTCCTGGAGTCAGGGAATATGTTTATATATGAAGGAGAAACATCTACAACCAGGAGATTGGATGGACCGACAAAATTGGCTATTAGGAATCGGACGATGTCAAAGACATTAATCAACCGATGATCTATCTATTATTATTATTATTAGTAGTAGTAGTAGTAGTAGTAGTATTAGTATTAGTATTAGTATTAGTATTATTGATGATGAAATTGATCGCGACAATAACTTTATGATTGAGAAAAACTAAGGAAAATCTAATCAGTTTGTTCTACGCTGGATTTTAACAGTACCGTCTGAGTTCGTTATTTCGAGTTTTTGTAATTTTTCTTGCTCTGAAATTTGATTTTTTTTTATTTTCCCCTTTTATTGAGCCACTATTTTTAACTTGTGATGCTATACCCATTATGCCTATTGCCGTAAATAGTCAAATGTTAAATATTAGATTTAATACCGAAAAAATGGCCAAAATTAGTTAAGTGTGCTGTAATAGTTTTCCATGTCTTCTACGCATTGTGAAGAAATTGGTAACCCAGAACTCTGATTTTCTCCGAATTATGAAAGTGTGGATTCTTGGTATCTCGTAAAATAGTCCTGGGTTAATAAAATAGCTTCCCTGAAAAAATTGGATCTTATACTTATTTCCTCTGATTACATATAAAATAATCAAAACATTATAGTTCTACGAATAATTTATGTATTGATAATTACGGTTATAAAGCAGTAGGCCATAAATGTAATTAATTAAATATATGTATTAAATCATCGAAAATTATGTTAGATACGTATTGCCGAAACTAATGTGCTCAGGCAAGCAATAGTTAAAACAAAAATAAATATTTAAAAATTGCCTGAACCACGATTTGATCCCAAGATTTCCAGCTTTACGCTCTGGTGTTGATATCTCTTCAACGTTAAATTATTCAGGCAATACAAATAAAATGTAAAAAAAAATTCCCAAGATTTGAACCCAAGATATTCAGCTTTACGCGCTGATGTCATACCATTTGAACTACTCAGACAATCCAGTAGCAGACCATTTTTTTCTCTATTTGAATTCCACGTGTATACGTTTAGTAAACTTTTATTCGCTTTACACTAGAGTTATTTCTACTGAATAAGACGTTATGATGGGTTTCATTTCGTGCTAAATTACGAACTTAATGCTGAAAATGTACTCATGCAAACCATTAACATGCAATATTTCATCCATAGTAATTCTGCCCGAAGACAGATCCTTCACTGCAATCATAGCATTTTCATGCTATGCTTGCAGCTTTACTAGGGAATTGTAGGTGTGGTAGCTTCCCTTTGCTTCCCACACCGGTGAAGGATGATGGTGATGATGATAATGATAAGGATGATGATGATGATGACCATATGATTTCGGGGATCGTTTGGGCCTTAGAGTTTTCCTGGCATTTATCTTACAGGTGAAGAAAAACCCCGATAAAACCTTACCCAGAAAAACTGCCCCAACCGGGGATCGAACTCGGGCCCGCTGCGTGACAAGGCAGCACGCTACCTCGAGACCACACAGCGGTTGACATGCAATATTTAATGCGATTAAATATGTTTGTGTTATGTGGTTATAAATTCAGTACACGGAGATTTCCAAATTTGGCAAAGAGAAAAAAAAAAAAAAGGTGTGTGTGCACTCGATTGTCTGAGTACAAGCGCGTAATGCTGGAATCCAGGGTTCAAATCTGGATTCAGGAAAAAAAAATAGTAGTCCCTCATTGAATGAATTACAACCCCTGCTCATATATATATAGTGCCTTAAATAAAGCATGGGTTAATAAATGAAAAAATGCTAGCCCAACAAATCCAGATGATAAAATGCTTATCATTAGACCCAACTATCTTAAGGTAGAAATATCAATAATTTTTCTTTTAAATCATGTTCAAAATTAGCACCAGGCCGGCTATAAACGTTGTTAATCCACGAATTTAATTAAAATAAAAGTATTTAATCAATCTCCAACAGATAGTGTACTACGGTAAATTGAATTAATAAATATAATCCCGCTGTAACAATTGTATTGTATTGTAATTGTAAGCCCATGTTTTCCCTTTAGAGAGATTTGGGCGCTCTTCCCCTACAGGGAAGAATTTGAACCATACTAATTTAGTTACACTTGTTTTCGTTATATATGTTATTTTTGAGTGGTCCGTGGTCAGCGTTCCGCCTCATACTGACATCTAGGAAACCAAGGTAGTACTAGGACGGGAAAATTCGGGTAAATTTTGCTTAGAGGCCTTTCCATTCAGGCTTAAGGATTTTTTACGAGCCTGAAAATCTTCAGACTCGGGACCCCCGGCTTAAAGTCCCTCCCGGAGGACTTGCTTCTTGGATTTTTCCGTCCTAAAAAATCTATCGACCCAGGCCGGATTTGAACCCGCGAACCCTCGGGACCAGAGGCAAGGAGCAGGCATAACCACTAGTCCACCGCGGCCGCTTGTTTGAACAATAATAGGCCTAAATTTCTGTTTACAAGCGCGTCTTGAGGGTAAGTAAAATAGTTCTTATAGGAAAGAGTACCAGGCGTATGTTCTGGAGTAAAAGCGAACTTCATTTAGGCCTGACGACCCGTCTGATATCTCGTGCTGATTGTCTGCAAAGATGGGAGCTTTAAGCACCAACTGTCTCATGGGCTTCCTAGGAACCTATAGCGAGATCACTTTACTTACTTTACTTAACAATGTATAAATATTAAAATACTATTCAGCATTCAGTACATAACAGGGGAATTCCTTGTGCGTACTAAAGATCATCGTCCGTACGTTTCTTGTACAAAATGGACCTACAAACAATTTAATCGTTCGAATGATAAGTTCGAAGATTCCAAGGTGTCGACTGAAGTGGTTGCTGTCTTAGTTAGATGATAATAGTTTATCACTTTGGTTAGTAGCATAGCATAGTCCCTTAATGTCAGTTTCACTTCGCCGGATTTAGCTATTTATGTTGAGTTAAAATATTAAAATTGTAAAATTCGTAGCTGTTGTATCAAACTCTCCCTTTTTTTTTCCTTTCTCTTTTTTTTTTCGTTTTACAAGCCTGTTATTCCTTTTTTGTTTTAAACAAACCTTTGTTAACCTTTTTTCTCTTATTCCAATAACCGAAAGTGCGTTTTTCGGCTCATTACTGCAAGCTGCGGCGGGCGCGTATCCTCCCCAGACTGTGATTTCATGACTATGCCAATATTCCTCTCCTTGCATCTA
>JASPKZ010004225.1:0-41006 GCA_030220185.1 Diploptera punctata | reverse complement strand
TATCATTATTATTATAATCAGCATTACCATTATCATTATTATCATTTCAATCAATATCATTATCGTCATTATTCATTATCATCTTACATTACCAACTCATACATTACGTATCATCAATACCTTATCATTATTATAATTATCATCGTTATCAATCATTATCAGCATTATCCTTATCAGTACATTTATCATCATTATCACTGTCAATCATTATCATTATCATTTTTTTAATCATGATCATAATCACATTTTCATCTTACCATTTGATCATTATCAATTATGAACATTACATCGCCATCATTATTATCATCATTTTTATCATCATCATTATAATCATCATTTTTTATCATCTTTATCATAATCATCATTACATTTATCATCATTACCATTATCATCATTATCATGATCATCATTATCATTACCATTATCATAATAATCACCACTATAATCACCATTATCATTATCATCATTGTAAATATCATTATCAATATCAGCAGTATCATCATCATTATCTTAATCAACTTTATCATTATCATCATTATCGTCATTATCATTATCATCATTCTACTTATCATCATTATCATCATCATCATTATCATCATTATCTATATCTTCATTATCATTATGGTCATTAACCATGTCTTTCATAATCATCATACCATTGTCATCATTGATCATTATCAATTCACATCATCATTATCATCATGTTTCGTCATTATCATTATCATCATTACATTATCGTCTTATTATTATTCAATTCCCCTACCAACATCGTTAATCCTTGTCACACCGTTATCATTAATCACCAGTAAAAATTAATCATCATTATCATTAGCATCAATCATTACGTCCATTGTCATTATCATCTTATCATCTTGTCATTACCGTTGTTCACATTATCATCATTATCAATATCATCATTTATCATAATATATTATCATTATCACCTTATCATTGTCCACCATATCATATCATCTTTATCATTATACCATTTTCAATCATTTTCCATTATGATCATTATTTTTTCCGGGTTATGCACGTTACCGGCGTCATCATTATCATCATCTTTTTTATCATCATCATATTATCATCCATTTTTATCATCTTATCTAATCATCAATACCATATTATCATATCATTTATTATCAATTATAATTAATCACTCTTATCTACAGTATCATAATTATCACCATTATCATAATTATCCCACCACTATCATATTACACCACTATAATCATAATTTTTACTATCATTTCAATTCCATTTAATCAATACAGCAGTAATCATCATCAACATCATTATCATTAAAATTATAATCATTATCATCACTTTCTTATATTATTATCATTATCATCATTATCCTAATCATCAATTATCCATTATCATCATATCCTTATCATCCTTATCATCAATCATCATCACTATTAATCATCATTATCTCTATATCATTATCTTATTATCATAATCATCATTACCTTATCATTATTATCATTAATCATTATCATCATCATTTATCATCATGATCGTCATTTAACCAATTATCATCATTCCATATCTCGACATTATCAATTATCATCCGCCTCATCAAGCATCTATCTTTATCATTGGTCACTGTTATCGGTTTTCATTCCAGCATTAACATTTCATCATTATCGTTATCATCATCATTAATCGTCTGTCATTTTCTCGTTGGGTCATTACCGTTTGTTAACATTATCATCATTAATCATATCTCATTATCATTATCATCATTATCATCGTTATCATTATAATCATTATCCATTATCAGCTTTATCAAATTACCATTATTTCATTATCATTATCATTATTATCATTATCATTATATCATATCATCATTACCATTATCATTATTATCATTATCATTTAATCATGATCAGTATCATACTCATCAATCAATCATTATTCATTATCGCCATTATAATTATTCATCCTTTCTCGTCAGCATTATCCATTATCATCGTTTGTCTTATCACGTGATCCATTATCATCATTAACATTATCATCATTATCCTCTAATATCATCATTACGCGCATTGTTTTATTATCATTTACATTATCATCGTTTGCATTACCCGTTGTTACAGTATCAGTATTATCATTATCTTCATTATCATTATCATCATTAACATTATCATCATCATTAACATCATTATCATCATTATCATTATCATCATCTTTTTTATCATCGTCAATATTATCATCATTATCATTATCACTATCGTTATT
This sequence comes from Diploptera punctata, assembly GCA_030220185.1. Taxonomy (NCBI): domain Eukaryota; kingdom Metazoa; phylum Arthropoda; class Insecta; order Blattodea; family Blaberidae; genus Diploptera; species Diploptera punctata. Next base: position 38,762 of record JASPKZ010004225.1, on the reverse strand, counting down.
ATCACTATCATCAGCATCGTCGTCATCATTATCATTAATCATCGTTTTCATTAATATCCATCATTAGCATAATATCACCATTATCATCATCATCTTATAATATCAGTAACATATCGCATTTCATATCATCGTCATCAATATAATTCATTATCATCATGACTTCATTAATCATTAAGCGGTCATTATCATTATCCATCTTTCTCATCAGATTATCATTACGTTATCATCATTATCATTATCATAAATATCCTAAAAAAATCCATTAGCATCAATCATTATTACATCAATAATTTTTAAATCATTACATTATAATGGTTATCATTACATTAGCATTACCATCATTACCGTTACACATCATATCATTACCATCATTATCTTATCATCATTATGAATATCCTCATTATCACTATTCGCATTACCATTTTCATCTTTACCATTATCATCATTATAATATCACCATTTTTCATGATTTTCCTTTTCAATCATTACTCATTATCAACATTATCATCCTCATCATCATCATTTTTATATCACATTATAATTATCATCGTTAAAAATATTATCATTCTCCTTATCACATCATTTCATTATCATCACGTTATCATTATATTATATCATCATTACAATTTATCATTATTATCTTTTCATCAATTATTCTTTTTTCATCAATATCATTAATCGTCATTTTTATATCATCATTAATCATTACCACATTAACCGTTATCATCATTACCATATCAAGTATTACCATTACATCGTTAATCATTATCACCATTATCCTTATCAATATCATATCATCATTAATCACTGTCATTACATCATTATCAGTGTTTTTATCATTATCATAATCACGCATTTTCATCATTATACCATTATTATCATTATCATTAGAACATTACCATCGTCATCATTATTATCATCATTTTTTAATCATAATCATTATAATCAAACATTTTTTAGCATTTTATCAGAAGCATCATTACAAATTATCATCATTATCATTAGCTCTATTACCATTATCATCATTTCATGATCATCATTATCATTACCATTATCATAATTATCACCACTATAATCAACCATTATCATCATCATCATTGTAAATACATTATCACTATCAGCAGTATCATCATCAACATCATTATCATTACCATTATTATCATTAGCATCACTTTCATTATCATCATTATCATTATCATCGTCAATATTATCATCATTATCATATCATTTTCATCTTATCATAATAGCATTTTTCATCGTTATCAGTACCATCATTTCTTAATCAACATTATCATTACATCATTATCTAATCATCATTATCATTATCATCATTCTACGTACATCATAATCATCATCATTATCATCATTATCTAAATCGTCATTATCATTATGACATTATCATTCTTATCATAATCACATTACCATTATCATCATTATCAGTATCAATATATCATCATCATTATCTCATATCGTCATTATCAATATCTCATTATCTTATCGTCATTATAGTACATCCGCCTGATCAACACGTTATCATTGTCACCGTATCATTTCACCATTAACATTATCGTCCTTATCATTTCATCATCATTATCGTCATGGTCATTATCATATTAGCATCTTTCATACCGTTGTTAACATTATCATCATTAATCAATAGCATCATTATCATAATATAATTAGCATATCCCATTATCATTACTCGTGATCATTTAAGCTTAAATTATCATCTTTAACATTATCTGATTAGCACAGTATCATTATCATCATTATCATTATTCCGTTATCATCTTAGCATTATTATCATTTCACATTACCCTATCATTATCATTATCATCACATCAAACATTTCAGTACATCTTTATCATTACAACCATTTTCATCATATCCATTAGGAGCATTATCTTATGAACGTTAACCAACGTCATCATACATAATCTTTTTTATCATCATCTTATTATCAGCATTTAATATCATCAATACCATATCATCAACACATTATCTCATTATATTATCATCTTTTCATTACCATTATCATAATTATCACACTATCAGAATTATCACAACTATCATAATTACCACCACTATAATCATAATTTTACTATATTAGCAATCAGGATCATAGCAGCAGTATCACATCACATCATTATAATTACCATTAATCATTATCACACTTTCATTATCACATCATCATTATCATCATTATCCTAATCATCATTATCATAACTATCATCATCTCACTATATCAATCATATCATATCACATTATCATTAATTATCACTCATCATTACCATTATCATTATCATCATCAATCATAGCATATCGATCGTCATTACCATTATCATTATTAAACCATTTATCGACATGTATCTTATCAGCCGCCTCCTCAGCATCGTTTCATTGTCACTGTTATTGTTTTCACCATTAACATTATCATCATTATCGTTATCATCATCATTATCGTCATTGTATTTTCTATCGTTGTCATTACCGTTGTTAACAGTTCATCATTAATCATCATTATCATTATAATCATTATCATCGGGTATCATTAATCATTATCATTATCATCTTTAGCATTATCATTAGTTTCATTATCATTATCATTTTTCAATATTATCATTATCATTATTATCATAATCATCATTACCATTATCATTATTATCATTACCAAGTATCATTATCATTATCATTTATCAGTATCTAATCATCACATCATTATCATGATCAATCATTATCATTATCGCCATTATAATTATCATCTTCTCGTCAGCATTATATAATCATCGTTGTCATTATCATCGTGATCATTATCATCATTACATTATCATCATTTCATTAATATCACATTATCGCCATTGTTATTCTTATCATTTACATTAGCATCGTTCCCATTGACCGTTTTTACCAGTTTCATTATTATCATTATCTTCATTATCCTTATCAGCATTAATCCTTATCATCATCATTACATCATTCTCAATTATCATCATTATCATTTTCATAATTATCATATCCTTAATTATCATTTTTTCATAATTATCCGTACATTTTAGCATTATCATATATCTTTAAGCAGCATCATCATTATCATCATTACATTATCATTATTATCTTTATCATCACTATCATTTATCGATCCATTATCATATCTCAGTACATTACATCATTATCAAGTATATAATTATCACCTATCCTCATTATCATTATCAATCATTATCATTATTTCATTATCATTATCATCATTATCATGATCTTTTTATCATTATCATCGTTATCATTATCATCATAGTCATTAACCGTTCTAATTATCATCATGATCAATATCAACCTTATCATTATCAGAATCATCATCTTTATTCACATCCTCATTATCTCATTATCGTAGTATCTAAAACGTTTATTATCTTATCAATCACCGTCTTCACTGTCCTTATCATCAATCAGTTATCATCATTATCATTATCATCATTACCATTAATATATCATTATCACCATTTACATTATAAGCATTTTCCATTAATCATCCATTCACATTAACCATGGCTAACATAACATTCATCATTATCACATTAATCATTCATCTCAACATTACCATCATCACAACCATTATCATCAGATCATTATAATCCTCATTAATTATCACCATCAATATCATAATTATCATCATCATTAACTTTATCATAAAATAACCTTATCAAAGTATCATTATCATTATCATAATAATTATAATAATTATCATGTCATCACTCACAATTATCATATATCACATGATCATAATTACAATTATCATCATTATCATAACATCATTTCATCAGTAATCATTATCATCGATCACAATTATCATAATGATGACATTACATTAATCATTATCATCACCATCATTATCAAATCATACCAATATCAGCAGTAATCCTCGTCAGCATGAATAATCAAATCACATTACATTATATCATTATCATCATCATCATCATTACGTCATTATCATCATCATCATTATCATCGTCATATTATCATCATTATCATCTCATCATTATCAATTAATATCCTAAAAATCATCATCATTCATTATCATCATTATCATAATCAATCATTTCATGACAATTATCAAGCATCAACCAAAATCATAAATCATCATTATCATTATTTCACTAACATAACATCATCATCCATCATCATAATTATCATCGCATCATCTCATCATTATCATAAGTCTACCATTATCACATCACATTATTAAATCAGAACAATATCATCATATCATATCACACCATTATCAATAACATAATCAATCTATATCATAGTATATCATCGCCATTATAAAATTATCATCAACATCATAAACTTCATTATCATTATCAACATTATCAGTAACATCATTATCATTATCATTATCATAAGAATAATCATTACAATTATCAATAATCACAGTATCACATCAATATCATAAACATCCACTATCATAAAAAAATTATCATCATCATTCTCATCATTATCATCTTCAATATTATCATTACTTTTAACATAGTTATCACTATCATCATTACCATTATCAACATTATCATTAATTAATCTCATCTTCATTATATCATCATTATTATCTCTAATTACTTACATCATTATCATTATAAGCGTTATCATTATCATTATCATTACCACCATTACCCTTAACACATCTAATCATTACAACATGATCTTAGCATCAATATCAATTCTCATTACACTAGCATCATTACCTTTCATCTTTACCATTATCATCAATTAATTATCACCATTTTATCATTATCCTTATATCATCATAATCAACATTATCATCCTCATCAGCAGTCATATCACATCATTTTAAAATTAGAAATCATTAAAAATATCAGAATTATCCTTATACATTATCCTTATCAACATGATCATGAATATTATAAGCATCATTACCATTATCATTATTATCATAATCACAATATCATTCTCATTTTCATTATCATCATTATCTTACCAATCTACCGTTATCATCATCACCATTATATTATTATCATTATCATCGGTATCATTATATCATTAACCTTAGCAATTCATTACGAGCATTATCACACTGTCATTATCATTATCCATTTCTCTATCATATCATAATCACCATTTTCATATGACCATTATGATCATTAATCTTATGACATTAACCATGTCAGCATTTTAGCATCATTGTTTATCATCACATTATATCATCAATTTTTATCCATCTTTATCTAATCAATCATTACTTTATCATCATTAATCATTATCATAATATACCATTATCAGCATTATCATACATCATATCATAACCATTATCATAATTATCACCAATATAATCACATTATAATACCATCATTAAAAATATCATTATCATATCACAGTATCATCATCATTATCATTACCATTATTATCATATCGTCACGTTTCTTCTCATCATTATCATATCCATCGTCAATATTATCATCCATTATCAGATCATTATAATCATCACCATAAATACCATTATCATTAATCATTATAAATCATTATCAAAATCAACAGTATCATCATCACATCATATCATTAATACAATTAGCATCACTATCATTATCTCATTATCATCATCATCATCAATATTATCATCATTTAGATCATTATCATCTTATCATAATACACAATTAACCATTATCATTATATCATTATCTTAATCACATTAATCATAAACATCATTAACATAATCGTCATTACATTTCATCAGCCTCATCAACATCACATAATCATCACACCATCCATCATTACACCATTAAAAAATTTTCATCATTAACTATTATCATCTTATCATAATCATAATTACCATTATCATCATTATTATCTTCATCATTAATCATCAATCGTTACATTACATCATTATCTTACATCATTATCATTATCATCACTAAGCAAATCGTCCATTATCACTATCATTATAGCACACCATTAACATTAATCGTTTATAATTATCATCATCATCATCATCATCATATCATCATTATCACTTATCATTATCAATATTATCAATCATTATCTTACCATCATAACATCATCACCATTATAATTATCTCATTAAATATCATCTCATCAATCACATTATAATCATTATCATTATCATCTTACATCAGCATTATTATCACATCATCATTAATTATCATCACATCATCATTTAACCCATTTCATCATCACCATTATTATATTATCACACTATCATTATCATCTCATTATATCAATACTACCATTAATCATTATCATTATCAATCATCTTAATCATCATCACATTTCATCAAATCATTATCAATCACATCACATGACATTACCCACATCATCATTATCATCATCTTATCAATATCATAATCATCACAACTTTATCATCTTATCATAATCATCAATACCACTACCATCTAAATACTATCTCAATTATAATCGACCATCATTAACACTATCATCATCATTCTATCTTATCTTATCATCATTATCAAAATCGTATTATCATTATCATTATCAGCATCATTATTATCATCATCATGACTAATTATATCACATCATCACATCATCATTATTATCATTATCATCATCACCGTTATCATCATTATCATATCACATAAGTAAGACCATTATCAAAATCTCACCATCATCAACATCTCATTAACATCGCAGACTCTACATCGTTAATTAGCATTATCTTGTTTACCATATAACATTATCATCATTATCGTTATCACTCAATCAATATCATTGACCATTTCAATAATTATCACCATAATCATCATCATTATCATATCATCATTACCAATATCATAAGCAATATCATCAAGTATCATCATCATCGCCAGCATTATCACAATATCATTCATTAATCTTAATCATTGTCACCATAATCATTATCATCATAAGTATATCATACCATAATCATCTTATCATCATCATATCCAATCACATCATTAACATATCATCATTATCATTACCACCATATAATTATCAATCTGCTCGTCACAAATTACATTATCATCATATCATATCATAGTCTCATAATCATCATTAAAATTATCATCATTATCAAATATCATCATTAGACCACCATTGATATTATTATCATTTTATATTCATCATTCCCATTTCATAGTTAACATATCATCATTGACCATTATCTCATCATCTTATCATCAGTAACATTATCACATCATTACATCATTATCATTATCACCAATAACTTTATCATCATTATATTATATCATTATCATACATCATTATCATAACCATCAAATCATTATCATCATTATCTTATCATCATTATCATTCTCAAAATTACAGCATATCATCGTCACATCACCATAACAATCATTATCCCTAATCATCATTATTACCATCATCATTAGCAATATTACATTATAATTATTATCTTTATCATCACATCATTATCATCAGCATCATATACAGTATCTTATCTCATTACATGAACATCACTATCAATAATCATCATTATCACTACATCATTATCATTACCATCATGATCCTATCATCATATCATCATCATCATTATCATATCATCATTATCATCATTGTTCATTATTTAATTATATCATTATCAATATCAGCATTTATCACAATATCATCATATCACCATACATTATCATAATAATCATTATCTTAATCATATAAAACGATTCATCATATCATCATCCTTTATCATTATCATCATTATATACCATCATTAACATTATCATCACCATTAACATTATCAATCAAAAAAAATATCACTATAATCATCAACATCATATTATTAACATCATTAGTATCATCGTATTAAAAGATTAATCATCATTATCACACTTCAATATCATCATCATCATTATCCCTTATCATTATCATCTATCATCATTATATCATTATCATATAGCCATCATTCTCCACATCATCATCACATTATATCATCATCACAATCAGCATATCATTATAATTATCATTAGCATCATTATCATCATCACGTAGATTAAGATCCTTATCATTATCATCATTACATTATCATCATTATCATATCATCACCATTATCATCATTATCATATCATCATTATCATATATCATCATTATCATCACACTCATCATCTTCAATTACCATCATCATATTATAATCGACAACAATAACCATCTATTATCATTATCATCATTAATCATTATCAAATGACATTATCATCAGTCATCATTATCAATGCATATTTACCATTATCATTATTATCATTATCATCACTATCATTATCATCATTATCATTCATCATTATCATCATCATTCATTACCGTATTATCACATTATCATTATAATCATTAATCATTATCATCGTTATCTATTATTCAATCATTATCATTATCAAATTATCATTATCATCATTATCATGACCATCAATATCATTATCATCATCTTATCAATCATACATCATAATCATCATCATCATTATTATCATTTAGCATATAGTCATCATTATCATTAGTAACATTACAAGTCCATTATCACTATCATAAATCACATCATCATCATTATCATCAACATCATTCATCATCTATATCATAATCATCATTACCATTAATCATCATTATCATTAATCACTTACCATAAGCATCATATCATTATGTCATTATAATTACATTAATCATAATCTATCATCATCATAATCTCCACTTATCAATAGCATCATTAAAAAATATCATCATTATCATTATCACATCACTATCTCATCAGAATTATCATTACTCATATCATCTTATCATCAATTTCAGTACAATCATTATGATCATTATCATCATTAATCATAACACCATTATCATTATCATTATTAATACCATTACATCATTAGCATTATCACATTATCATCATTATCATTATCATCATTATCATTATTCAACATTATCATAATCAATAATACCATCATTATTATCATTATTTCATTATCATCATTATCATTATCATCATTCCATTATCATCATTATCCTTATCATCATTATCAAAATCCCAGCATTATCTATCATCCATTATTAATCACATCATGACATTATCATTCACATCATATATCACTTAACCGTTATCATTATATCATTATCATATCATCATTAACATTAACATCATAATCATTATCATCATTATCATTATACAATCATCATTACGCCATTCATTATATTATCATCACCAATCATAACATTATCATCATTATCAATATCATCATTATCATTATCATCACTTATCATCATCTCATTATCATTATCATCATTATCATTTTCATCATTATAATTATCATCATTAACATTATCATCATTATCATATCATCATTATCATTATCATCAATTATCATCATTATCATATCATATATTATCATTTCAATATCATTATCACTATCATTATCATTATCATCATTATCATTATCATCATTACATTATCATCCATTCATTATCATTATCTCAATCAGCATCCATCATCATTATCATCATTATCATCACTTAATCATCATCATCAGTAGCCATTATCCATTATCATTATCACTCATGTATCATCCAGTCATCTCATTATTATTATCATTACCTTAATCAATCATTAATATCATCATCATACGTATATCATTATCATCATTACATTATCAATTATCATCTTATCATTAACATTAATTACATCATTTCAATCATTATCATATCATCAATAACATTAAATTATCATCATCGTCATTATCATCATCATCATTATCATCATCAGCAATATTATCAAGAATTATCATTTTATCATTATCATTACGTCATATAACAATATCATCTTATCATTATCATCATAATCATTATCATCCGTTATCATTATATCAATCATCATAATTTCATCATTATCATTAGATCAATCATCATCATTATCATAAATAATCCATCATCATACTAATATCATTATCAATCATCATCATACTCATCTCATCATTATCAATCATTACAATCGTTGTCATTATCATCATTATCATTATCATCATTATCATTATCAATCACAATCACATCATCATCAATCATTCATCATAATCATCACCATATTAACCATTATCATTATCATCATTATTATCATCATCATTATCATCATTACCCATTATCATTATATCATCATCATTACCATTAACATCATTTCACCATAATCATCATCATGATACATTATCATCATTATCAATTATACTATCATAATAATTATCATCGCCATCATTATCATATTCATCATTATCAAACATTATCATCAATACATTATATCATTATCATTATCATCATTATATTATCATCAATCATCATCATCATCATTATCTCATCAATCGTTTATCATCATCATCATTATCATCATTCCATTATCATCATTATCATCATCATCTATGTCATTAACATCATTAATAATTAATCATCATTATCATTATCTCATAATCATTATATCATCATTATCATAATCTTCATTATCATAATTCACATTATTATTATCATAATCATTAACTATATCATTATCATTATCATTATCATTATCAGCATTATCATCATCATTATATCACTATAAATCATAATCATTATCATCATTGATCATTATCATCATTATCATTATCATCATTATTATATCATTATCATCATTATCATTATTATCATTAACATCATTATCATCATCATCATTATCATCATTCATCATTATCATCATTATCATATTATCATATCATCATCTTTATTATCATTATCATTATCATCATCATCATCATCATCTCTAATCTATCATCAATTATCACATCATCATCATTCATCACATATTATATCATCATCATCATTAAATCATCATCATCATTAATCATTAATAATCATTTACAATTATTATAATCATTATCATATCATCAACATCACATCTAACATCATCATCGACATATCATTATCATCATTATCATTATCATCATTATCAATATCATCATTAATCATTATCATCAGTTATCATAGCATCTTAATCATGATCATCATTATCATTATCTCATCATTAACATTATCATCATTAATCATCATTATCATAATCCTCATTATCATCATTATCATATCGTTATTATCATTATCATTAGTAACATTATCATCATTATCAATCATCACTCATTATCATTATCATCATTAAACCATTATCATCGTTATCATTATCATCATTATCATTATCATCATTATCATTATCATCATTATTATATTATCATCGTTTTATCATTATCATCATATCATCATCATCATTATCATTATCATCATTTCACTATCATCATTATCATTATATCATCATTATCATCATGTATCATCGTCAATCATACCATTATCATCATCTATCTTCATCATTACATATATCATTATCATCATTATCCCATATCACATGATCAATATCATTATCATCATTATCATTATCATCATTAGCATCATTCATTATCATTATCATCATTATCATTATCCTTATCATTATCATTATCATCATTATCATTATCATTATCATCATTATCATCACCATTCATTATCATTATCATTATCATTTATCATTAATCATTCATCATTATCTAATCATCATTATCATTATCACCATTAACATTTATCATCATTAACATTCATCATCATTATCATCATTATCATTATCATTATCATAATCACACTATCTTATCATCATTATCATTATCATCATTATCATTACTCATCATATTATCATCATTATCAGTACATCATCATTATCATTATCATCATTATAACCTTATTATTATCATTATCATCATCATTATTACCATCATCATCTTATCATCATAATCATTATCAATCAATTATCATTATCATCATCATCAATTATCATATCATCATTATCATTACATCATTATCCATGATATCATTTATCATCATTATCATTATCATCATTGTCATTATATCACCATCATCATCATCATCATTATCATCATCATAATTAATCTTCATTATCATATCATCATTATATTTATAATCATTATCATTATCATCGTTATCATTATCATCATACCATTTATCATAATTATCACCATTATCATTATCATCATTATCAATTCATTAACAATATCATCAGTTATCATCTCATCATTATCAATTATCATTATCATCATTATCATATTATCATTATCTTCATATATCATCATTATCATTTTCATCATTATCATTATCATCATTATCATTATTATCCATCATTATCATAATCATCATTATCATTATCATAATCACATTATCATTATTATCATTATCATAATTGTCATTATCATTATCATCATTATCCTTATCATCATTATCATCATCATCATCATTATCATCATTCTAATCATAATGCTATCATCATTATCATTATGATCATTATCATGTATATCATAGTCATCATATTATGTATCATTTCATTAACATTTATCATCATCCATTTATAATCATATCATTATTTCCATTATATAATATCATTATCATTATCATCATTAACATCCTCATCATTATCATCAATGATCTTCATTAATCATTATCATCATTATCATTATCATCCTTCTCATCAGCAATATCATTACATTATCGTCATTATCATTATCATCAATATCATAATAACCATTATCATTATCATCATTATCATTATGATCATTATCACTACATCATATCATTATCATTATTATGATAATCATTATCATCATTATCATTATCAACATTTTCATCATTATCCTTATCATCAATATCATTATGAACATTATCATCATCATCATCATTATCATCATCATTATTATCATTATTTTTTCATAGTTATCACTATCATCATTATCATTATTATCATCATCATCTTCATTAACATCATCATTATTATCATCATCATTTTTTACATCATTATCATTATAATCGTTATCATTATCATTATCATTACCATCATTACCGTTACATCATAATCATTACCATCATTGTCATTATCATTATCATTATCATCATTATCAATATCATCATTATCACTATCATCATTACCATTATCATCATTATAATTATCACCATTTTCATCATTATCTTTATCATCATTATCATTATCAACATTATATCCTCATCATCATCATTTTATATCATCATTATATTTATAATCGTTAACAATATCATCATTATCCTTATCATCATTATCATTATCATTATTATAATCATCATTACCATTATCATTATCATCATTTTCATTATTACCGTTATCATCATTATCACTATCATTATTATCATTATCATTAATATCCTTATCATTATAATTATCATCATTATCATTATCATTTTATTATCATTATCATCATTATCATTATCACCATTTTCATCATTTCCATTATGATCATTATCGTTATGAACGTTACCATCATCATCATTATTATCATCTTTTTTTATCATCATCATTATTATCATCATTTTTATCATCTTTATCATAATCAACAGGTCCTTCATCATCATTATCATTATCATCATTATAATTATCATCGTTATCATTATCATTATCATCATTATCATTACCATTGTCATAATTATCACCATTATCATAATTATCACCACTATCATAATTACCACCACTATAATCATAATTTTTACTATCATTATCAATATCATTATCAATATCAGCAGTATAATCAATCATCATCAAATCATTAAAAATTATCATACTCATTATCAATCAATATCACACTATCACTATCATCATTATCACTAATCATCATTACCTAATCATCATTATCATCATTATCCTTATCATCATTATCATCATCACCATTATCATCATTATCTATATCATCATTATCATAATCATCATTACCATTATCATTATTATCATTATCATTATCATTATCATCATCATCATTATCATCATGATCGTCATTACCATTATCATCATTACCATTATCGACATTATCATTATCATCCGCCTCATCAGCATCGTTATCATTGTCACTGTTATCGTTTTCACCATTAACATTATCATCATTATCGTTATCATCATCATTATCGTCATTGTCATTTTCATCGTTGTCATTACCGTTGTTAACATTATCATCATTATCAATATCATCATTATCATAATATAATTATCATTATCACCATTATCATTGTCAACATTATCATTATCATCTTTATCATTATAACCATTTTCATCATTTCCATTATGATCATTATCGTTATGAACGTTACCAACGTCATCATTATCATCATCTTTTTTATCATCATCATTATTATCATCATTTTTATCATCTTTATCATAATCATCAATACCTTTATCATCATTATCATTATTATCATTATAATTATCATCTTTATCATTACCATTATCATAATTATCACCATTATCATAATTATCACCACTATCATAATTACCACCACTATAATCATAATTTTTACTATCATTATCAATATCATTATCAATATCAGCAGTACCATCATCAACATCATTATCATTAAAATTATAAATCATTATCATCACTTTCATTATCATCATTATCATTATCATCATTATCCTAATCATCATTATCATTATCATCATTATCCTTATCATCATTATCATCATCACTATTATCATCATTATCTATATCATCATTATCATTATTATCATAATCATCATTACCATTATCATTATTATCATTATCATTATCATATCATCATCATCATCATTATCATCATGATCGTCATTACCATTATCATCATTACCATTATCGACATTATCATTATCATCCGCCTCATCAGCATCGTTATCATTGTCACTGTTATCGTTTTCACCATTAACATTATCATCATTATCGTTATCATCATCATTATCGTCATTGTCATTTTCATCGTTGTCATTACCGTTGTTAACATTATCATCATTATCAATATCATCATTATCATCATTATCATTATCATCATTATCATCGTTATCATTATAATCATTATCATTATCATCATTATCATTATCATTATTATCATTATCACCATTATTATTATTATCATTTACATTATCATCGTTGTCATTACCGTTGTTAACAGTATCATTATTATCATTATCTTCATTATCATTATCATCATTAACATTATCATCATCATTATCATTATCATCATTATCATCATTATCATTATCATCATCATTTTTTATCATCGTCAATATTATCATCATTATCATTATCATTATCATTATTATCATAAATACCATTTTCATGGTTATCATTATCATAATCCTTATCATCATTATCATCATCATCATCATCATTATCTATATCATCATTATCATTACGATCATTATCATGATTATCATAAATATCATTACCAATATCATTATAATCATTATCATTATGATCATCATCATTATCATCATGATCGACATTATCATTATCATCATTATCATTATCGTCATTATCATTATCATCCGCATCATCAGCATCGTTATCATTGTCATCGTTATCATTATCACCATTAACATTATCATCATTATCATTATCATCATCATTATCGTCATTGTCATTATCATCATTATCATCGTTGTCATACATTATTAACATTATAATCATTATCATTATCATCATTATCAATCGATCATCATTATCAATATCATTATTATCATTATCATATCGTTATCATATCAACATCAGCATCATCGTCATCATTATCATTATCAATCGTTTTTCATTATCATCATTATCATAATTATCACTGTTATCATCATCATCATTATTAATATCAGTAACAATATCATCAGTATCATCGTCATCAATATCAATATCATTATCATCATGATCTTCATTATCATTATCGTCATTATCATTATCATCTTTTCATCAGAATTATCATTACATTATCATCATTATCATTATCATCAATATCCTAAAAATCATTATCATTATCATTATTATCATTATAATTAACATCATTATCATTATCATTATCATTATCATGATAATCATTATTACTATTATCATTATCAACATTTTCATCATTATCCTTATCATCAATATCATTATGAAAATTATCATCATCATTATCATTATTATCATCATCATGATTATCATTATTTTTAACATAGTTATCACTATCATCATTACCATTATCATCGTTATCATTATTATCATCATCATCATCATCATCTTCATTATCATCATCATTATTATCATCATAATTATTTACATCATTATCATTATAATGGTTATCATTATCATTATCATTACCATCATTACCGTTAACGTCATAATCATTACCATCATTATCATTATCATCATTATGAATATCATCATTATCACTATCATCATTACCATTTTCATCTTTACCATTATCATCATTATAATTATCACCATTTTCATCATTATCCTTATCATCATTATCATTATCAACATTATCATCCTCATCATCATCATTTTATATCATCATTAGAATTATACATCATTAAAATATCATCATTATCCTTATCATCATTATCATTATCAACGTTATCATGATTATTATAATCATCATTACCATTATCATTATTATCTTTTCATCAATATCATTATCGTCATTTTTATTATCATCATTATCATTACCATCATTACCGTTATCATCATTACCATTATCATTATTACCATTATCATCGTTATCATTATCATCATTATCCTTATCAATATCATTATCATCATTATCACTGTCAATTATCATTATCATTTTTTTATCATTATCATAATCACCATTTTCATCATTACCATTATGATCATTATCATTATGAACATTACCATCGTCATCATTATTATCATCATTTTTATCATAATCATTATAATCATCATTTTTTATCATTTTTATCATAATCATCATTACATTTATCATCATTATCATTATCATCATTACCATTATCATCATTATCATGATCATCATTATCATTACCATTATCATAATTATCACCACTATAATCACCATTATCATTATCATCATTGTAAATATCATTATCAATATCAGCAGTATCATCATCAACATCATTATCATTACCATTATTATCATTATCATCACTTTCATTATCATCATTATCATTATCATCGTCAATATTATCATCATTATCATTATCATTTTCATCATTATCATAAATAGCATTTTCATCGTTATCATTATCATCATTATCTTAATCAACATTATCATTATCATCATTATCATAATCATCATTATCATTATCATCATTATACTTATCATCATTAATCATCATCATCATCATTATCATCATTGTCTATATCTTCATTATCATTATGATCATTATCATTCTTATCATAATCATCATTACCATTATCATCATTATCATTATCAATATCATCATCATCATTATCATCATGATCGTCATTATCATTATCATCATTATTATTATCGTCATTATTATTATCATCCGCCTGATCAACATCGTTATCATTGTCACCGTTATCATTATCACCATTAACGTTATCGTCATTATCATTATCATCATCATTATCGTCATTGTCATTATCATCATTATCATCGTTGTCATTACCGTTGTTAACATTATCATCATTATCAATATCATCATTATCATAATATAATTATCATTATCACCATTATCATTATCATCGTTATCATTATAATCTTAAAATTATCATCTTTAACATTATCATTATTATCACTATCATCATTATCATTATCATCATTATCATTATTACCGTTATCATCATTATCATTATTATCATCATCATCATTATCATCATTACATTATCATTATTATCTTTATCTTCACTATCATTATCGTCATTATCAATATCATCATTACCATTATCATCATTATCGTTAACATCATTATCACTATCCTCATTATCATTATCATCATTATCATTATTATCATTATCATTATCATCATTATCATGATCATTTTTATCATTATCATCGTTATCATTATCATCATTGTCATTACCGTTATAATTATCATCATTATCAATATCATCATTATCATTATCATAATCATCATCTTTATCATCATTCTCATTATCATCATTATCGTTATTATCTAAAACGTTATTATCATTATCACCGTCGTCACTGTCATTATCATCATTATCAGTATCATCATTATCATTATCATCACCATTAACATTATCATCATTATCATTATCATCACCATTTACATTATCATCATTATCATTATTATCATCAACATCATCACTATTAACATCATCATGGCTAATATCAACAATATCATCATTATCACATTTATCATTATCATTATCAACATTACCGTTATCACCATTATCATCATTATCATTATAATCATTGTCATTATTATCACCATCATCATCATCATAATTATCATCATCATAATTAACTTCATTATCATTATAATTTTCTTTATCATCAGTATCATTATCATTATTATTAATATAATTATAATATTTATCAATTTCATCACTACAATTATCATAATTATCACCATTATCATCATTATAAACAATTATATCATCATTATCAATATCATCAGTATCATCGTCATCATTATCATCGTTTTTCATTATCATAATTATGACCATTATCATAATCATATCATCACCATCATTATCAATATCAGTAACAATATCATCAGTATCATCGTCAGTCATTATCAATATCATTATCATCATTATCATTACGATCATTATCATCATCATTGTTATCATCGTCATTATTATCATCATTATCATTATCATCATTTTCATTTTCATCGTTATTATTATCATCATTATCATTACCATCATCATTATCATAATCATCATTATCATGACCATCATTATCCTTATCATCACCATTATCATAATCATCATTATCATTATTATCATTAACATAATTGTCATTATCCTTATCATAATTATCATCATCATCATCATCATCATTATCATCATTCTAATCATTATCCCTATCATCGTTATCATTATGATCATTTTCATTTATATCATAGTCATCATTTCCATTATCATTATTATCATTATCATTTATATCATAGTCATCATTTCCATTATAATTATTATCGTTATCATTATCATCATGATCTTCATTATCATTGTCATCATTATCATTATCGTGATTATCATTATCATCCTTCTCATCAGAATTATCATTATATTATCATCATTATCATTATCATCAATATCATAAAAATCATTATGATTATCATTATCATCATCATTATCATTATCATCATCATTATTATCATTACTTTTATCATAGTTATCACTATCATCATTATCATTATCATCATTATCATTAATATCATCATCATCTTAATTATCATCATCATTATTATCATCATCATTGCTTACATCATTATCATTATAATCGTTATCATTATCATTATCATTACCATCATTACCGTTAACATCTTAATCATTACCATCATTATCCTTATCATCAATATCAATATCATCATTATGACTATCATCATTACCATTATCATCTTTACCATTATCATCATTATAATTATCACC
Organism: Diploptera punctata; assembly: GCA_030220185.1. Classification (NCBI taxonomy): domain Eukaryota; kingdom Metazoa; phylum Arthropoda; class Insecta; order Blattodea; family Blaberidae; genus Diploptera; species Diploptera punctata. The sequence continues at coordinate 19,311 of JASPKZ010004225.1, read as the reverse complement.
ATTTTCATCATTATCTTTATCATCATTATCATAATCAACATTATCATCCTCATCATTATCATTATTATAATCATATTTACCATTATCATTGTTATCATTATCATCACTATCATTATCGTCATTTTCATTATCATCATTATCATTACCATCATTACCGTTATCATCATTACCATTATAATTATTATCGTTATCATCGGTATCATTATCATCATTGTCCTTATCAATATCATTATTATCATTATCACTGTCATCAATATCATTATCATCTTTATCATCTACATCATTATCATTATCACCATTTTTATTATTACCATTATGATCATTATCATTATGAACATTACCAATGTCATCATTTTTATCATCATTTTTTATCATCACCATTATTATCATCATTTTTATCATCTTTATCATAATCATCATTACCTTTATCATCATTATCATTATCATCATTACCATTATCATCATTATCATTATCGTCATTATCATTACCATTATCATAATTATCACCACTATAATCACCATTATCAATATCATCATTAAAAATATCATTATCAATATCAGCAGTATCATCATCATTATCATTACCATTATTATCATTATCGTCACTTTCATTATCATCATTATCATTATCATCATCATTTTTATCATCGTCAATATTATCATCATTATCACTATCATTATCATCATTATCATAAATACCATTTTCATCGTTATCATTATCATCATTATCTTAATCAACATTATCATTATCATCATTATCATAATCGTTAATACCATTATCATCATTATCCTTATCATCATTATCATCATCATTATCTATATCTTCATTATCATTATGATCATTATCATTCTTATCATAATCACAATTACCATTATCATTATTATCATTATCATTATCATCATCATTATCATCATGAACGTCATTATCATTATCGTCATTATTATTATCATCCGCCTCATCAGCATCGTTATCATTGACACCGTATCATTATCACCATTAACATTGTCATTATTAACATTATCATCTTTATCATTACCATAATTATCATTATCATCTTTATTATTTTCATCATTATAATTATCATCGTTAACATTATCATCATTATACTTATCATCATTATCATTATCATCATTAACGCTATCGTCATTATCATTATCATTATTAGCATCATCATTATCATGATCATCGTTCTAATTATTATCATCATCATCATTATCATTATCATCATTATCAACGTTATCCTTATCATCAATATCTATGATCATTATCATTATTATCATAAACATCATTACCATTATAATTATTATCATTATAATTATCATCATCATCATCATCATTATCACTATCATTGTCATTATCATCCTTCTCATCAGCATTATAATTATCATCATTATCATTATCATTATTACCATCATCATCTATATCGCCATTCCCATTATCATTATTATCATTACACTGGGGAACAAAAAAATATTTTTTTCTTGGTGCCTGAAATTTTTCACCTGATTCTGGGTATTTCGGCACTGCTGATTCCAAAAATGTCATCCATTTTGTTGCAGCAGCTCTAGTTTGCAAGATATTGATGATACTGCTCTTATGTACCACCATTGTAAATCGATTGTTTGCATAATACTAATTGATTTAATCCAAGTTATATTCATGTTGTTGTTGCCGTTTGCATATGTAATTTTACTAATTTGACAATTGTTTATCCTTTTTCTAGACTGACATGGCTTCAACACGAAGAAAATGTGTGAATATCCTGATGTGTTTTGTTTCATCTGTGGGGAGTACACATTCACTCAACAAAGAAAACCTATAACTGACTTTGTAAGAAGAGCTTATTTGGCCTATTTCAAAGTACAACTGGGAGATCAAGATAAGCCTTGGGCACCTCACATTGTATGTAAACGTGCACAGAGCATCTACGACAATGGACAAATGGGAAACGGAAATGCTTGAAATTTGGGGAACCAATGATCTGGCGAGAACAAATTAACCATAGTGATGACTGCTATTTTTGGTTCAGTCAATGTAAAGGGCATCAATAGCAAAAACCGGAATAGATGGGTATATCCCAATCTACGCTCCGCAAGACGCCCTGTTCCACATTCAGAGGAGATACCTGTTCCAATTTTTACCAGTCTTCCAGAGTCACCAGAAGAAGAGGATGATTCAACTGAAAGCTATTCTGAGGGAAATGACAGCGATTTCCCAGGACCTTCATCAGTTTCATCCGGTTTTAGTCAAGCGGAACTGAACGACCTCATAAGGGATCTAAGTCTTCCAAAGAAGTCATCTGAGTTGTTAGCTTCCAGGCTGGCAGAGAAACAATGTCTGTTACCGGGAACAAAGGTCACAGTCTCATTATCATCGTTATCATTATCATCATTATCCTTATCAATATCATTATCATCATTATCACTGTCATTATCATTATCATTTTTTTATCATTATCATAATCACCATTTTCATCATTACCATTATGATCATTATCATTATGAACATTACCATCGTCATCATTATTATCATCATTTTGATCATCATCATTTTTTATCATCTTTATCATAATCATCATTACATTTATCATCATTATCATTATCATCATTATGACTATCATCATTACCATTTTCATCTTTACCATTATCATTATTATAATTATCACCATTTTCATCATTATCTTTATCATCATTATCATAATCAACATTATCATCCTCATCATCATTTTATATCATCATTTTAATTATAATCGTTAACAATATCATAATTATCCTTATCATCATTATCGTTATCAGCATTATCATTATCATTATTATAATCATATTTACCATTATCATTGTTATCATTATCATCACTATCATTATCGTCATTTTCATTATCATCATTATCATTACCATCATTACCGTTATCATCATTACCTTTATCATCATTATCATTATCATCATTACCATTATCATCATTATCATTATCGTCATTATCATTACCATTATCATAATTATCACCACTATAATCACCATTATCAATATCATCATTAAAAATATCATTATCAATATCAGCAGTATCATCATCATTATCATTACCATTATTATCATTATCGTCACTTTCATTATCATCATTATCATTATCATCATCATTTTTATCATCGTCAATATTATCATCATTATCACTATCATTATCATCATTATCATAAATACCATTTTCATCGTTATCATTATCATCATTATCTTAATCAACATTATCATTATCATCATTATCATAATCGTTAATACCATTATCATCATTATCCTTATCATCATTATCATCATCATTATCTATATCTTCATTATCATTATGATCATTTTCATTCTTATCATAATCACAATTACCATTATCATTATTATCATTATCATTATCATCATCATTATCATCATGAACGTCATTATCATTATCGTCATTATTATTATCATCAGCCTCATCAGCATCGTTATCATTGACACCGTTATCATTATCACCATTAACATTGTCATCATTAACATTATCATCTTTATCATTATCATAATTATCATTATCATCTTTATTATTTTCATCATTATAATTATCATCGTTAACATTATCATCATTATACTTATCATCATTATCATTATCATCATTAACGCTATCGTCATTATCATTATCATTATTAGCATCATCATTATCATGATCATCGTTCTAATTATTATCATCATCATCATTATCATTATCATCATTATCAACGTTATCCTTATCATCAATATCTATGATCATTATCATTATTATCATAAACATCATTACCATTATAATTATTATCATTATAATTATCATCATCATCATCATCATTATCACTATCATTGTCATTATCATCACTATCATTATCGTCATTATTAATATCATCATTACCATTATCATCATTATCATTATCATCATTATCGTTATCATTTTCATCATTAACGTTTTCATCATTATCATTATCATTATTATCATCATCATTATCATCATCATCATTAACATTATCTTCATCATTATTCTCATTATCATCATTATCATTATCATAATCATCAACTTTATCATCATTATCATTATCATCATTATCATTACCGTCTAAAATATCATCATCATTATCATCGTCATCATTGTCATTATCATCATCAGTATCATCATTATAATTATCATCATTATCATTATTATTATCATTATCATCATCATTATTATCATCATCATGACTAATATCATTATCAATATCATCATCATCCTTATTATTATCATTATCATCATTACCGTTATCATCATTATCATTATCATCATAATTATGATCATTGTCAAAATTATCACCATCATTAACATCATCATTAACATCATCATATTTAACTTCGTTATCATTATCATTATGTTTGTCATCATATCATTATCATTACTATCGTTATCATTATCATCATTATCATTACCATTATCATAATTATCACCATAATCATCATCATTATCATTATCATCATTACCAATATCAGTAACAATATCATTAGTATCATCGCCATCATTATCAATATCATTATCATCATTATCATCGTTAACATTACATCACTATCATTATCATCATTAAAATTTCGATCATTATCATCATCATTATTATCATCGTCATTTTTATCATCATTATCATTATCATCATTGGCATTATCATCATTATCATTTTCAGCGTTATCATTATCATCATTATCATTATCATCATTATCATAATCATCATTATCATTATCATCATTATCATAGTCATCATTATCATTATTACCATTATTATTATTATTATTATTATTATTATTACCATTATCATCGTTATTTTTATCATCATTGTCATTATCATCATCATTATCATTATCATCATTCACATTATCATCATTATAATTACAATTATTATCATTATTATCGTTATCATTACCATCATTAACATTATCATCATCATTATCATTATTATCATTATCATCATTATCATTATCATAACCATCATCTTTATCATCATTATCATTATCATCATTATCATTACCGTCTAAAATCTTATCATCATTATCATCGTCATCATTGTCATTAACATCATTATCAGTATCATCATTATAATTATCATCATCATTATCATTATTATCATTATAATTATTATTATCATTATCATCATCATTATTATCATCATCATGACTAATATCATTATCATTATCATCATTGTCATTCTCATCACTATCAATATCATCATTATCACTATCATCATTATCATTTTCATCGTTATCACTATCATCATTATCATTATCATCATCATTATCATAATCATCATTATCATCATTATCATAATCATCATTATCATTATTATCATTATCATTATTATCATTACCATCTAAAACATTATCATCATTGTCATTATGATCATTACCATTATCATCATTACCATTATCATCTTTATCATTATCATAATTATCATTATCATCTTTATCATTTTCATCATTATAATTACCATCGTTAACATTATCATCATTATTCTTATCATCATTATCATTATCATCATTATCGCTATCGTCATTATCATTATCATTATTAGTATCATTATTATCATGGTCATCGTTCTCATTATTATCATCATCTTCATCATCATTATCATTATCATCATTATCCTTATCATTAACATCTATTATCATTATCATTATTATCATAAGCATCATTGCCATTATCATTATTATCATTATAATTATCATCATCATCATCATCGTCATTATCATTATCATTAGCATCCTTCTCATCACCATCGTAATTATCAGCATTATCATTATCATCGTTAACATTATCATCATTATGATTATCATCATTATCCTTACCATTAACATTACCCTCATTATCATTATCATCGTTATCATTACCCTCATTATCATTATCAACATTATCATTATCTTCATTATCGTTATCATTATCTACATTATCGTTATCATTATCATCATTATCGTTATCATCATTATAATTATTATTATCATTATCATCATCATTATTATCATCATCATGACTAATATCATTATCAATATCACCATTATCACCCTTATCATTATCATTATCAACATTACCGTTATCACCATTATCATCATTTTCATTATCATCATTGTCATTATTATCACCATCATCATCATCATCATCATTATCATCATAATAATTAACTTCATTATCATTATTATTATATTTATAATCAGTATCATTATCATCGTTATCATTATCATCATAACCATTATCATAATTATCACCATTATCATTATCATCATTATCAATATCAGTAACAATATCATCAGTATCATCGTCATCATTATCAATATCATTATCGTCATTATCATCATTATCATTATCATCATTATCATCATTATCATTTTCATCGTTATCATTATCAGCATTATCATTATTATCATCATTATCATAATCATCATTATCATTATCATAATCATCATTATCATTATTATCATTAACATAATTGTCGTTATCATTACCATCATTATACTTATCATCATTATCATCATCATCATTATCATCGTTCTAATCATTATGCCTATCATCGTTATCATTATGATCATTATCATGTATATCATAGTCATCATTTCCATTAACATTATTATCATTATCATTTATATCATAGTCATTATTTCCATTATAATTATTATCATTATCATCATCAACATCATCATCATTATCATCAAGATCTTCATTATCATTATCATCATTATCATTATCATCCTTCTCATCAGCAATATCATTACATTATCGTCATTATCATTATCATCAATATCATAATAACCATTATCATTATCATCATTATCATTATGATCATTATCACTACCATCATTATCATTATCATTATTATGATAATCATTATCATCATTATCATTATCAACATTTTCATCATTATCCTTATCATCAATATCATTATGAACATTATCATCATCATCATTATCATCATCATTATTATCATTGTTTTTTCATAGTTATCACTATCATCATTATCATTATTATCATCATCATCTTCATTAACATCATCATTATTATCATCATCATTTTTACATCATTATCATTATAATCGTTATCATTATCATTATCATTACCATCATTACCGTTAACATCATAATCATTACCATCATTGTCATTATCATTATCATCATTATCAATATCATCATTATCACTATCATCATTACCATTATCATCATTATAATTATCAATCATCATTATATTTATAATCGTTAACAATATCATCATTATCCTTATCATCATTATCATTATCATTATTATAATCATCATTACCATTATCATTATCATCATTTTCATTATTACCGTTATCATCATTATCACTATCATTATTATCATTATCATTATTATCCTTATCATTATCATTATCATCATTATCACTTTCATCATTATCATTATCATCTTTATCATTATCATCATTATCATTATCACCATTTTCATCATTTCCATTATGAACATTATCGTTATGAACGTTACCATCGTCATCATTATTATCATCTTTTTTATCAACATCATTATTATCATCATTTTTATCATCTTTATCATAATCATCAAGTCCTTTATCATCATTATCATTATCATCATTATAATTATCATCGTTATCATTATCATTATCATCGTTATCATTATCATTATCATCATTATCATTACCATTATCATAATTATCACCATTATCATAATTATTACCACTATCATAATTACCACCACTATAATCATAATTTTTACTATCATTATAAATATTATTATCAATATCAGCATTATCATCAACATCATTATCATTACCATTATGATCATTATCAACACTTTCATTATCATCATTATCATTATCTTCATTAGCCTAATCATCATTATCATTATCATCATTATCCTTATCATCATTATCATCATCACCATTATCATCATTATCTATATCATCATTATCATAATCATCATTACCATTATCATTATTATCATTATCATTATTATCATCATCATAATTATCATCATGATCGTCATTACCATTATCATCATTACCATTATCGACATTATCATTATCATCCGCCTCATCAGCATCGTTATCATTGTCACTGTTATCGTTTTCACCAATAACATTATCATCATTATCGTTATCATCATCATTATCGTCATTGTCATTTTCATCGTTGTCATTACCGTTGTTAATATTATCATCATTATCAATCTCATCATTATCATTATCATCGTTATCATTATAATCATTATCATTATCATCTTCATCATTATCATTATTATCATTATCATTATCATTATTATCAATATTATCATTATCATTATTATCATAATCATCATTACCATTATCATTATTATCATTATAATTATCATTATCAGTATGATAGTCATCATCATCATTTCATGATCATCATTATCATTATCATCATTATCATTATCGCCATTATAATTATCATCCTTCTCGTCAGCATTATTATTATCATCGTTGTCATTATCATCGTGATAATTACCATCATTAACATTATCATCATTATCATTATCATCATTATCATTAATATCATCATTATCGTCATTGTCATTATTATCATTTACATTTTCATCGTTGTCATTACCGTTAACAGTTTCATTATTATCATTATCTTCATTATCATTATCATCATTAACATTATCATCATCATTAACATCATTATCATTATCACCATTATCATTTTCATAATTATCAGTATCATTATTATCATTATCATCAATATCTTTATCATCATTATCATTATAATCATTTTCATTATCATCATTATCATTATCATCTTTATCATTGTCATCATTATTATCATCATCATTGTCATTCTCATCATTATCAGCATCATTATAGTCATTATCATCATCATTATCATTCATTATTATTATCACTATTACCATCATCATCATTATCATCATTACCATTATCATTATTATCATTATCATCACTATCATTATCGTCATTATCATTATCATCATTATCATTATCATCATTATCATTATCATCATTATCATTATCATCATTATCATTATCATCATTATCACTATCCTCATTAGCATTATCATCATTATCATTATTATCATTATCATTGTCATCATTATCATGATCATTATTATCATTATCATTATTGTCATTATCGTTATAATTATCATTATTATCATTATCCTTATCATTATCATTATCATTATCATCATTATCATTATCAACAATTTCATCATTACAATTATGTATATCATCATCATCATCATCATCATTATTATCATCATTTTTTATCATCATCATTATTATCATAATTTTTATAATCTTTATCATTATCAACATTACTTTATCATCACAATCATTATCATCATTACCATTATCATCATTAACATTGTCATTATCATCATTATCATCCTTGTCGTTATCATCATTAACATTATCATCATTATCAAAATCATCATTATCATTATCATAATCATCATCTTTATCATCATTATCATCTAAAATGTTATAATCATTATCATCGTCATCATTGTCATTATCATCATTATCAGTATCATCATTATCATTATCATCACCATTACATTATCATCATTATCATTATTATCATCAACATCATCATTATTATCATCATGGCTAATATCATCAATATCATCATTATCATTCTTATCATTGTCATTATTATAACCATCATCATCATCATCATCATTATCATCATAATTAACTTCATTATCATTATAATTTTCTTTATCATCAGTATCATTATGATTATTGTCAATATCATTATAATCTTTATCAATTTCATCACTACAATTATCATAATTATCACCATTATCATCATTATTATAATCATCATAATCATCATTACCATTATAATAATCATCATTATCATTATTATCATTATCATAATTTTCATTATCATTATCATCATTATCCTTATCATCATTATCATCATTCTAATTATTATCCCTATCATCGTTATCATTATGATCATTATCATTTATAACATAGTCGTCATTTCCATTAAACATTATTATCATTATCGTTTATATCATAGTCATTATATCCATTATAATTATTATCATTATCATTATCATCCTTCTCATCAGCAATATCATTACATTATCATCATCATCATCAATATCATAATAACCATTATCATTATCATCATTATCATTATGATCATTATCATTACCATCATTATCATTATCATGATAATCATTATCATCATTATCATTATCTACAATATCATTATGAATATTATCATCATCATCATCATCATCATCATCATCATCATCATCATTATCATCATCATTATTATCATTATTTTTTCATAGTTATCACTATCATCATTATCATTATTATCATCATCATCTTCATTAGCATCATCATTATTATCATCATCATCATTTTTTACATCATTATCATTATCATCATTATCATTAGCATCATCATTATTACATCATCATCATTTTTTACATCATTATCATTATCATCGTTATCATTACCATCATTATCATCATTATCATTATCACCTTTTTCACCATTTCAATTATGATCATTGTCGTTATGAACGTTACCATCGTCATCATTATTATCATCATTTTTATCATCTTTACCATAATCATCAATACCTTTATCATCATTATCATTATCATCATTATAATTATCATCGTTATCATTATCATTATCATCATTATCATCACCATTATCATAATTATCACCATTATCATAATTTCATCACCACTATAATCATAATTTTTACTATCATTATCATATCATTATCATATCATCACTCATCATCATCATCATCATCAACATCCATTATCATACCATTATGATCATTATCATACTTATCATTATCATCATTATCATTATCATCATTATCCAATCATCATTATCATCATCAACACCATTATCATCATGATCGTCATTACCATTATCATCATTACCATTATCGACATTATCATTATCATCCGCCTCATCAACATCGTTATCATTGTCACTGTTATCGTTTTCACAATTAACATTATCATCATTATCGTTATCATCATCATTATCGTCATTGTCTTTTCATCGTTGTCATACTGATTGTTAACATTATCATCATTATCAATATCATCATTATCATTATCATCATTATCATTATCATCATTATCATTATAATCATTATCATTATCATTATTATCATTATCATCATTATTATCAATATTATCATTATCATAATTATCATTATTATCATTATCATTATCATAATTATCGTGATCATTATTATCATTATCATCGTTATCATTATCATCATTGTCATTATCGTTATAATTATCATTATTATCATTATCCTTATCATTATCATATCATCATTATCATTATCACCATTTTCATCATTACATTATGTACATCATCATCATCATTATAATCATACATTTTTATATCATCATCATTATTATCATAATTTTCATTATATCTTTATCATTATCATCATGACTCTTTATCATCATAATCATTATCATCATTACCATTATCTCATTATCTTTATCATCATTAACGTTATCATCATTATCAAAATCATCATAATCATTATCATAATCATCATCTTTATCATCATTATCATTATCATCATTATCATTATTATCATCAACATCATCACTATTATCATCATGATGGCTAATATCATCATATCATCATTATCACCTTATCATTATCATTATCAACATACGTTATCTACCATTATCATCATTATCATTATCATCAGTGTCATTAATATCACCATCATCATCATCATTATCATCATCATAATTAACTGAATTATCATTATAATTTTCTTTATCATCAGTATCATTATCATTATTATCAATATAATTATAAGCTTTATCAATTTCATCACTACAATTATCATAATTATCACCATTATCATCATTATTACAATTATCATCATTATCAATATCATCAGTATCATCGTCATCATTATCATTATCATCGTTTTCATTATCATAATTATGACCATTATCATAATCATTATCATCACCATCATTATCAATATCAGTAACAATATCATCAGTATCATCGTCAGCATTATCAATATCATTATCATCATTATCAATATTATTACTTTCATTATCATCATTATCATTACGATCATTATCATCGTCATTATTATCATCATTATCATTATCATCATTATCATTTTCATCGTTATCATTATCATCATTATCATTATCATAATCATTATCATAATCATCATTATCATTATCATCATTATCCTTATCATCGCCATTATCATAATCAGCATTATCATTATTATCATTATCATAATTGTCATTATCCTTATCTTAATTATCATCATCATCGTTATCATCATGATCAATATTATCATTATCGTCATTATCATTATCATCCTTCTCGTCAGCATTATCATTATCATCGTCATTATCATCGTTATAATTATCATCATTATCATTATTATCATCATTATCGTCATTGTCATTATGATCATTATCATTATCATCGTTGTCATTACCGTTTGTTAACAGTATCATCATTATCATTATCATCATTATCATTATAATGATTAACATTATCAACATCATTAACTTTCATTATCATTATCATCATTAATATTATCATCATTATCATCATTATCATTATCATTATCATCATTATCATTACCATTATCATAATTAACACCATTATCATAATTATCACCACTATAATCACCATTATCACTATCATCATTATCAATATCATTCTCAATATCAGCAGTATCATCATCAAGATCATTATCATTACCATTATTATCATTATCATCACTTTCATTATCATCATTATCATTATCATCATCATTTTTATCATCGTCAATATTATCATCATTATCATTATCATTTTCATTATTATCATAAATACCATTTTCATCGTTATCATTATCATCATAATCCTTATCATCATTATCAACAACTCATCATCATTATCTACATCATATTATCTAATCATCTTATCATTACGATCATTATCATATTATCATAATATCATTATCAATAGCATTATATCATAATTACGCATTATTATCATCATCATCATTATCATCATGATCAGACATTAATCATTATCATCATTATTATTATCATCATATATCATTATCATATCACATCATCATCACTATCGTTATCATTACATCATTATCATTATCAACATTAACATTATCATCATTATCAATATCATCATCATCATATCACCATTATCATCATCATCATTATCATCATTGTCATTAGGTTAACATTAACATTCACTATCACTTATCAATATCATCATTATCATTATCATCATTATCATTATTACCATTATCATTATAATCATTATCATTATCATCATTAACTTATCATCATCATCATCATCATTATCATTATCATCATTATCATCATCATCAACATGTAATCAATATCATCATTATCATCATTATCACCATCATCATTATCGCATATCATTTATCATATTATCATTATCATCAGTTAACATTCATCATTATCATCGTCTCATCATCATCACTAGTTATCATCATTCAACTATCATTATCATATCATCATCATCATTAATCATTATCATCATATCATTATCAATCATCCATTAATCATGAATCTATCATTATCATTATTATCATTATCATAATTCATTCATTATCATATCATGCATTATCCTATCATCACATTAGCATCCATCATCATTATCATCATTCTAAATCATTATCACATAATCATCAGTTTTATCATTATATCATTATCATTTAATATCATAGTCATCATTCATCAGTATCATTCATTATCAATAATCATCATTATCAATCATCATTATCATTATCATTACATTATCATAATCACAACACTATCATTCATCAATCATCAATCATCATCATTATCATTATCGTCATTATCATCATCCCAATTATCATCAAAATTCATCATCAATTACATCATTATCATTATCATCATTATCATAAAAATCATTATCATTATCATTATGATTATTAATCATTATCATCATTTCACATTAACATCATTATCATTATCATCAATATAATTATCAACATTTCAATCATCATTATCCTTTATCATCAATATCATTATGAACATTTATCATCAATCATCTTATCACCATCATCATTATCATAATGTATCATCATCTTCATTAACATAATCATCATTATACATATCATCATTTCATCGTTATCATTATTATCATCACAATCATCTTCATAATCATCATCATTATCCCATGATATTTACATCATTACCATTATAATCATTATCAATTATCATTATCATTACCCATCATTACCGTAACATGTCATAATCATTACCATCATTATCATTATCATCATCATGAATATCATCATTTTCACTATCATCAATACCATTTTCATCTTTACCATTATCATCATTGTAATTATCACCATTTTCATCATTATCCTTTTCATCATTATCATTATCAACATTATCATCCTCTCATCATCATTTTATATCATCATTATAATTATCATCGTTTAACAATAATCATCATTATCCATTATCAATTATCATCATCAACATTATCAATATTATTATATCATCATTAACATTATCATTATTATCATTTCATAATTATCATTATCGTCATTTTCATTATCACCATTACATCATTACCATCATTACCTGTTATGCAATCATTACCATTATCATTATCATCATTATCCATCACTTACCATTATCATTATTATCTTTATCATCAATACGCATTTCATCATTATCACTGTCATCATTATTACATTATAATACATCTTTATCATTAGCATCATTACCTATTTATCATCATTATCATGACCATCATAATCATTAACCATTATCATAATTATCACCACTATAATCACCATTATCATTTATCATTGTAAATACATCATTATCCATATCATAATTATCACCATTATCATAATTATCAACCACTATCATAATTACCACTCCACTAATATCATAACTATTACTATCATCACAAATATCATTATCAATCGTCAATATTATCATCATTATCATCATTATCATAAATACCATTTTCATCGTTATCATTATCATCATTATCTTAACCAACACTATCATTATCATCATTATCATTATCATCATTATTCTTATCATCATTATCATCATCATCATCATTATCATCATTATCTATATCATCATTATCATTATGATCATTATCCATTCTTATGCATATCATCATTAACCATTAATCATTATCATACATAAATATCATCATCATTATCATTCCATGATCGTCATTATCATTATATCGTCATTATCATTATCGTCATTATTATTATCATCCGCCTCATCAGCATCGTTATCATTGTCACGGTTATCATTATCACCATTAACATTATCATCATTATCATTATCATCATCATTATCGTCATTGTCATTATCATCATTATCATCGTTGTCATTACCGTTGTTAACATTATCATCACTATCATTATCATCGTTAATCATATAATCATTAATCATATATCATCGTTAACAATTATCATTATTATCATTATCATTATCGTATTTCATTATCATCATTATCCTTATTATCATTCATTATCATACTTATCATCAGCATCATCATTATTAACCACTATCATTATCATCATTATCATAATCATTATTGTCATTATATCATCATCATTATCAATATCATCATTAACATTATCATCATTATCATCATTAAATCTTTCTCGCATTATCATTATCACTATCAGCATTATCATTATCATCGTTGTTCATTATCATAAGTAATCATTATCATCATCATTATCATCAATCATATCAATATCATCCAGTATCAATCATCATTATCATTACATATCATCATGCATTATGCATTATCAGTATATAATCATGGTCATTACCATCAATCATTATCAGTATCATCATCATTGTCATTAATCATCTCATTATCATTATCATCATTAACATTATCATCATCATTATCATCATTCTCATTATCATCATCATAATATTTTCATCATTATCATTAATCATTATTATCATCTCATCAATATCGATATCTCATTATCATTATGATCAATTTCATAATATTCATAATTCATTTCATCTTTATAATTAATCATCATTATCATTAATATCATTGTCATATTCTAGCTATCAGTACATCATTGATCATTACCATCATCATTATCATATATCCATTCATTATCATTATTATCATCACATAATCATTATCATCAATATCAATAACCTTATCATTATTATCCATTATCATCATTTCACTAATCTTCATTATCAATAATCATCATTACCATTATCATCATTATATATT
Organism: Diploptera punctata; assembly: GCA_030220185.1. Classification (NCBI taxonomy): domain Eukaryota; kingdom Metazoa; phylum Arthropoda; class Insecta; order Blattodea; family Blaberidae; genus Diploptera; species Diploptera punctata. The sequence goes on along the minus strand of JASPKZ010004225.1, from coordinate 2,986 downwards.
CATAATCACTATCATCATTATCATTATCATCGTTACCATTATCATCATTATAATATCAACATCATCATTAGCCTCAACATTATCATCATCATTATAATCATCATCACACTCATCATTATAATCATCATCCTTATCATTACATTATCACATTATTATTATCCACCTATCATCATCATCATACCATTATGAACATAATCATCACCATTACCATGATCATTATTATCATCCATCATTATATCCATCATTATATTATCATCTTTATCCTTATCATCATTACTTTATCATCATTATCATTATCATCATTACCATTATCACCATTATCATTATGCATCGACATCATTAGCAATCCATATACCATTATCAATCATTACATTATCAGCATTATCAAAGCATCATTATCATCATCATTGCATATCATCATCTTATCATCCATATCATCATTATCCTATCATAACAATCGTTATCATCATAAAACATAATCATCATCATCATTCATTATCATCATTATCATTAAATCATTATCATTATCATCATTTATCATAATCATCATTAAAATTAATCATCATAACATACATCATTATTACCATTATCAATCATTATCAGATCAGCATAATCATCAGTCATCATTATCATTCATCCAGCATTACCATTATCATCATCATCATTATAAAATCATTATCATTTATCATCAGCATCATTATCAACATCATAATCAACCATTATCATCATTATCATCATTCATTATCAATATTATCATTATTATCATATATTCATACAGTATCATATACCATTATCATCATTATCATCATCATCATTATCATAATCAATCTAATCATCATCATATCCAATAATTATCATTATCATCATCATCATTATTATCATCAAGATCTATCATTAATCACATTATCATCAATTATCCATTATCGCATTATCATTATCAATCGTCCATCATCATTATCATCACCGTTCTCAATCATTAACCATCATTACAATCAATAATCATCATAATATATTATCATCCATCCCATTAACCATTCAAGATCATTGTCATTTACAATCATTATCATTATAATTATCATTATCATGAAACATGACAATACATTAATCATCACTTATCATTATCAACACTTTCATCATTATCCTCTATCATTATCATTTTCATGTCATCATTATCGTCAATATCATTATCAGTAAATTACCACCCATTATCATTATCATTATTATCATTATCGTTATCATGCTATCATTATCAACATATCATTATCATCATTATCCATTAATCATCTTTATCATTATCATCATTATCGTTATCATCATTATCATAAATCATTTCATCATTATCATGCATCATCATAATTAAAGAATTACTCATTAACAGCATTAATCATTATCATCATTATCATTACACATGATCATCACTTATCACATCACCATCTTGCATCATTATCATTATCATCATTCATCCTTTCATCAGTATCATCATCACTATCATCCATTAAGTTCTTTATCCTCAATTATCGCTATCAGCCATTAACCATTATCATCTGTACCAACATCAATATCGTCTCATTTCAAAATCACCATTTTCATATTTATCATTAATGACATATCAATCATCAACCACCATTATAAACATACATTATTATCATCATTTTTATCATCTTTATCATTATAATCATTATCTTTACCATCATTATCATTATCATTATTACAATACATTACAATCTATATAATTGTGATTATCATCATTATCATCTTTAACATTAATCATCAACTAGCGTCACTATCATGTTTCTAATTAACGTTATCATCATTATCATTATCATCGAAATCATTATCATCATTATCATTATCAGTATAACTATCATCTATTTCATTATCATCATGAGCATTATCATCATTATCGTTGATCATCTTTATCATTAGCATCATTATCATCATAGTTATCAGCGTTATCAATATCATTTCATCATTTCACCATCATCACTATAATATCAACAGGATCATCATTCTCACTTCTTCACTGGTAAACAGTGATTTTGGTGACCATAATGTTTTCAACCTATTGATGGTATATTGGGGTCCTGATGCCAAGATGATTTCAGTTTCGTCCACAGTCAGTTTTTGAGATAGAGTTTATTCAAAGTATACACAGTTCAAAAATACTGGTCCACATATACAACTATTTACTCGATACATTAAATACAAAAGACCAAATACTTTTTTTTCATGAAACACTGTATCTATTCACCTAACCATAATTTATTTCACATTAGTCGCGTAGATCATTAATTTCCTCCATACAGGTCGCAGAATCCCCCGTTTCTGTGATTTCCTTTCTTCCTCCGTGCAATATCTTGGACATTCTCGGTGGATGGTCCAAAGTAATCCGCCTCATATGTATAACCCACCCGCCCACGATACCTTTCTTCCTTGTACTTATTCCTGGTGAAAAACGCTCACCCCCTGTCCTCCTACATCTCCAAGATTGTCTGAAATCGATCAAATGACTGTGTAGTAGTTAATTTTATGCTCATGTGACACCTAGTGCAACAAAAGCGTGAGCATATTCTCACTAGTTCATCACTATTTATGAGACTTATAGTTTCCAAGGAAAGTCTTTCCCTACCATACAGAACGAAGACCATGCGTCTTCATTCAGTAATCATTCATTGAGGCTTGAATTGTGGGTCATTTATAAGTTGGCGGATGTTCTGGTACATCCAATATCCGCTTTTATTTTTCCTTACTCAGTTGCAGGAATTTTGTACATTGTAGCCAAAACATGTTTCCATCTCTTTCAACGCCTTGATGAACTGTTTCATCATTTAAACCAAGTTTAATAGGTCATGGTAGGACAGATGATGTTGTTTCGCCGGTCAACCAAAGGTTTCTGCAACGATTTTTTTTCTCCAACGGTCATGCTTTCCTCTAAGAGGCCTAATGCCTTCTCCCCATGGTGATATTTGGCCTAGCGTCCCATAAA
>JASPKZ010004224.1:0-54903 GCA_030220185.1 Diploptera punctata | reverse complement strand
TGATGCTTAAATTTGTTGAGTCTAAAATAACGCGTGATGCTAAAACAAGATTATTGGCTAGGTCAGATAGGTCAAGTTGGGAATATATAAAACCAATTTCTTGATGAAAACTATACATTGCGTAGGACAATAGATTGTTTCGCAGGTAAATTATTAAATAGCAAACATGATTCAAGTGAATGTGTTGCAAATTGGGGACAGTAGAAGAGACACTATGTCGACTGAATTGACTGAAGCCATGATTAGAGTTTTGCCCGACAGACATCATTGAAGGTGCAATAGCATTTTTAAAATATATTACGAAAGCTTGCTTTATACAGGGTCTACAAATGAGTAAAGACTTCAGACTGTAGTGTATAGCTGAGGGACTAACGCAATGTTTCGCTCCCTAACGCAATCGAGGTTGTTTAAGGAAGAACGAAACAGCGCAATATTGTCACAGGTAGATATAAGAAACAGGGTGTGCCAAAGAAAACTAATAACTTTGTCCAAAGAGATCGAACTGATTTACCGAGGAAGTAGTGACATCTAGGCCCTGCCATCCACCCCTTGGGATACCTCGGTCGTCATGACCATACTCCCAAGTCCTAGTTCTAGTCCTCCCTATCCTATGTTCACGTCCACGTTCAAGTTCACGGTCCTTACAACCAACACCCCAGGGAGAGAGTGTTGGAGTTTTGCACTTCTGGGCAATTGAATGAGCTACATAGTACATCAGGTCACTCAATCCTGATGACCCCACAGTTGGTCCACGGGCTCCATGAGCCTAGCCGGGAGGACTGCTGTCGCAGATCCACCGACCATTCCCCTGTTCTGCCTCCAGGGACGTGTCCTGCAGCCGTTGTGAGACCGGCTAGGGCTACAAGCCCAACAGTGTGAGACTTTTAGTACATCCAGGTGCTCATCTCCTGGCGACCCCACAGTTTGTCGACGGGCCCGTAGGCCAAGCCAGGAACCAGTACAGTAGCTCCCCCGCTGGACTGGTCCGAGCCGAGCCCTGGTGTGCCCCCAGGGACGCCTTCTGCAGCTGTTGTGGGCCAGCACGGAGCTCGCAAGCTCCAACAGATGAGCAATTAGTACGACAAGGCGCTCAACTCTTGCCTACCCCACTAATGGTTCACGAGTCCCTTGGACTTAACCGGGAGGACTGTCTAGCAGATCCACCGATCTTTCCCCCAGTGCACCAGCTGGGGACGTGTTTGGTTGCTGAAGTGGGTCCAGCCTGAGCTATAGTACGTCAGGTCGCTCAACTCCTGACGACCTCACAGATTGTCCTTGGGTCACTCGGTTCCAGAGTCGGCGCTAAGTCCCACCAACCAAAAGACCGCGCTTCCTCCTTTCCCGAGCTTATTGACCTGGTGGTAATTCCCAGCATTACGCCCGGTATTGTCCCAATCCAGCCCGTTCGCAAGACTAAGCCTAGTCGTGCAGCTGCTGTGAGGCAGCCCACTGAGCAATGTAGGCATCCAGGGAGCTCATCTCCCATGGTGCCCCCACAAAGGTCCTCGGGATAAACCAAGAGAAGGGAGCTTCTGATCTCCACAATCTCCCACCGCCTCGCCACGACGGCCGCTGCTCCCGTTGTGGGCCGGGGCATTTGAGCTTTAGTACAACAGGGCGCTCGTCTCCTGTTGACCCCACTTATGGTCCGCGAGTCCATCGGACTTGGAAGGGAGGACTGACTAGCAGATCCACCGACCTTTTCCCCACTACGCCACCGAGGGGACGCGATTTGCTGCTGAAATGGGCGCAGCACGAGCTATGTAGTGCATCAGGTCGCTCGAGTCCTGACGACCTCACAAATGGCCCGCGGGTCCGGTCTGGACCTAGCCGGGAGGAGTGCAAGCAAACCACCGACCGTTCCCCTATCCGCCGCCCGGGGACGCGCCCTGTTGCTGTTGTGAGCACAGCTGGGGCCCGATAAACGGACCCCCAGGGGAGGAAGTAGTGACAGGAAAGATAGGTCTTTTCGAATAAATGTCACTTGCTTTAAGTGCCAGAAGGAAGGGCACATTGCCAAGGAGTGCCGAGACGCTCCGCGGTGTAGGACGTGTTCCAAGGTGGGACACGAAACAAAGGACTGTCGTGCACAGGGCCGGCAGGGAAACTCTCATTGACGGAGCCCAAGCAACCGGGGTTATCCGAAGATGAAGAGGCAGGTTGCGTAGTAGAGATGGGATCCCATGAAAAACAGGTAACTCAAATAAGTACGGTAAAGGAAATAAGTGTACACGAAAATGAGATAAGGGAAGTTAAAACACATGTGTTGAGTTTGGATGTGAACCAAGGGTGTTCACATAATGATGATCTAATGGTAATCAATCTCCGAGGAGATAATTTAAAGTGTGGTCGGACACTCGTTGACACAGGGTCGCAAGTGTCCCTCGTTCGATACAACTCTCTAGTAAATGTGCCAAATATAGAAAAGGTGAATGTGATACTACAGGGTGTGACAGGATCTACACTAGATGTAGTAGGTAGAATTGTAATGCCAGTGTACCATAATAAATTTAAGTGTATTCATAACTTTTATGTTGTGCATGACCTCCCACAAAACCTTGACGTCGTGATAGGCCAAGACTTTTTGAAAGAGTATGACGTACAATTAAACTTTAAGTCAGGTCAGGCTGTGATAAAGATCCCTCCCAGAACAGAAAAGGTTGTCGAACTTCCATTAAATGAGAGAGGCGATATCTTGGTAACAAAGCAAGAAATTAAACCGGGTATTTTTATAGGCGATGTGCTGACCACAGTTCAGAATAATAAAGTAATTGTTTGTATTGTTAATACCACTGAAAAGGAAAGTGAACTAGGTCCAGTTGAATTAAAATACGAGAGACCCCCTACCCAATTCTTTTGTGCTGTAAACGTTCAATCTAAAAATAAATCAAACGAAAAAGACATACATTACTTAATGAACAGCTGAGACTAGATCACGTATTAGAAGGGAAAGAATCCATAAGGTCACTATGTCACGAGTATGTGGATATCTTTCATCTGCCAGGGGACAAGCTTACTGAGACGACAGGTGCGGTCCATTCTATCCCAACACCAGATATTCCCCCGGAACGTGCCATTCATGTAAAACCGTATCGTATCGCCGAAGCGCACAATGCGGAAGTACAAAGGCAAATAGAACAAATGTTAGAGGACGAAATCATAGTACCGAGTTCGAGTCCTTACAACTTTCCGATCTTAGTTGTTCCAAAAAAAGATGGACGCTTCCAATAAACGCAAATACAGGGTACGTATTGATTTTCGCCGATTAAATGACGTAACTATAGGTGATTCTTACCCCTTCCCTTGTATTCAGGACATTCTAGACAAACTAGGTAGGTCAAGATATTTTACAGCTCTTGATTGTGCTAGCGGATATCACCAAATTCCAATTGCGGAAAGTGATAGGAAAAAGACAGCATTTAGTACTTCTACAGGACATTATGAATATACTAGGATGCCATTTGGGCTTAAGGCAGGGCCCGCGACTTTCCAAAGGTTAATGAATACTGTTTTATCAGGATTAATTGGTATTAAAGCATTAGTTTACCTTGATGATGTGATCGTGTACGGAGAAACAATAGATAGGGAGCATAATGAGAAATTAAGAAGTGTTTTCGATAGGTTTCGGCAGTATAATTTAAAGTTACAGCCAGATAAATGTGAGTTCTTAAAGACAGAATTAACTTATTTAGGACATATTGTGTCAGGAGACGGTGTTAAACCAGATCCTAAGAAAGTCGAGTCTGTGGTTCAGTTCCTGGCTCCGACGACGTAGACAGAAATAAAATCATTTTTGGGACTAGCAGGCTACTATAGGAGATTTATTCCAAATTTCAGTTCATTAGCAAGGCCGTTGACCGAGCTATTAAAAAAGACGTTTCGTTTAAATGGACAGATAAGGAAGAAGAAACTTTTAATGCATTAAAGTTAAAATTAGTAAACCCACCACTACTTCAATACCCAGATTTCACAAGGCCATTCATTTTGACAACAGATGCAAGTAAAAATGCTATTGGTTGCATATTGAGCCAAGGTAAGATAGGAGAAGATTTGCCAATTGCATATGGGTCAAGGACACTTAACAGTCATGAGAAAAATTACACTGTATCGGAAAAAGAGCTACTTGCTATAGTATGGGGATGCAAACATTTCAGACCTTATCTTTTAGGACGCCATATTACAATCGTAACAGACCATAAGCCATTGACATGGATCTTTAATGTCAAAGACCCGAGTTCGAGGTTGCTTCGATGGCGCCTCTTGTTAGAAGAGGTATCAGTATGATATCCAATATAAAGCTGGAAAAAGAAATACAAATGCGGATGCTTTATCTAGAGATCCGAATCTCTGTCTCTTAATAAATGAAAGTGAGTTAACACATGAGCGAAAACAAAACATAATTAAAGAAATGCATGAGTGCCCTATTGTGGACACCAAGGTATTCACAGAACTTACGAAAGAATAAAACTATACATTTCATGGCAAAGTATGAAAACAGAAATTGAAAATTATATAAGAAATTGCGATGTATGTCAGAGAAACAAGGCTACAAGGCCGTTAACAAGGCAAGAGTTAGCAATCACAGATACGCAATCAGAAGCGTGGGCTAAAGTAGCGATTGATATAGTAGGACCCTTACCGATGACAGAAAACGGATGTAAATATGTTTTGACTTGTCAGGATAACCTTACTAAATATATTATTGCGATCCCAATTTTAAACCAGGAAGCTAATACGGTAGCGGAAGCATTCGTTACAAAGATATGTCTTGTGCATGGAATTCCACAAATTATTTTAAGTGACCAGGGCGCTAACTTTACGAGTAATCTATTCAAACAAATGTGTAAATTATTTAAGATTAATAAAATTACAACATCAGCTTTCCATCCTGAAAGCAACGGGTCACTAGAGAGGTCACACAAAGTGTTAGTAGAATATCTTCGTTGTTTTTGTACGGATAAGCAGACAGAGTGGGAAAAATGGATCCCATTCGCAACGTTTGTTTACAATACCACTCCACATACAGCTACAAAGTATACTCCATTTGAGTTATTGTACGGTAGATTAGCTAATCTTCCAGGAGCGTTGCAAAAACCTCCCACTACCCCACTATATAATTATGATGATTTAATAGCTGATACCAGATATAGGTTACAAGTGTCACATGACATTGCAAAAAGAAATTTAGTGAAAATAAAAGAAGATCAAAAAGAAAAGTACGATAAAAATAAAGCGAATCATGTAGAATTCAAAGAAGGTATGAAGGTTTTATTAAGTAACGACGCAACAAAGGTTGGAGTGTCTAAGAAACTAAGTTGTCCATGGTTAGGACCTTACAATATTGTAAAGGTCAATGATAACGGTACACTTGCACTACAGTTCATAGGAAATAAGAATAATTACAACAATAGGAATTCAAGGGTAGCTAAAATAAAAAGTAAGATTCAAGTAGTACATGCAAACAGAGTGAAACCTTATTTTTCCTCTTCTTTGCAGGATGATTCTGCCGATACTCATTAACCTAGTCCTTGTACTACCATCAGTACTCCCACTAGGTTTCGAACACAAAACCATCAACAAAACCGCGGATGTTTATTTTGACGCACGAGGTTACGTACAACTTTACTCATCTCAATGGAAATTATTAACTTACATAAATATGCAGGAGGCTAAAGATTCTTTAAACCAAGTAAAACAACATTCTAAATTAGTTTTCAATTTTTGCGAGTCAATAAAGAGTCGATCTTGGTATCGCTATACAGATTGTATTTCTTTTAAGTCATACATTAACAATAAAATTAAACAGATCGAAAACTTAAAGAATATTGTAGTAGACTACACAGAAGTCGAACCAAGTAGTACTCGTAAGAAGCGAGGTGTGTTAAATTTCGTAGGCCAAATTACTAAAATTCTTTTTGGAACATTAAGTAGTGAAGATGCCGAGTATTATACAGGAAAGATTAACGAGCTAGAAAGTGAGCAAAAAGATTTTATTAGAATAGCAAAAGACCAGATGTTAGTTATAAAATCAGCTGTAACATCATTTAATTCAACATTGCGAGATGTTGATAGGAATGAGAAAACTTTAAAGAGTGGTTTAACAAGATTAACCCAACATGTAAACAATATCACTAGTGAAATATATGACGAAACTCAATCGATAGCTATGTTATCGGAACACGTATTGCAAATTGAACGGACAATAGAAAGTACTCGCGAATTTTTTAATCTGATTGTTGAGGCAATTATTCATTCTAAAGATGGCACATTGCAGGCACAAATTATCACCCCATCAAAGATAAGAAAATTGATGAGTAAAGAACAAGCATTAAGTGGACTTGATTACCCTGTTAACCTCCCATCTCAAGAACTAATCCAAATAATTTCCACACACATTTACCTACAAGATAAGTATCTTGTCTATGTTATTGAAGTTCCCTTACTTCTACCTGAGCATTATCATTTATACCGTATCATTCCCTTCCCAACCCAAGGACAACAAGGAGATACGTCCAAGTACATCTGCTTAGAAACTACGAAGGACTACATTATCAGCGATCCATTACGTCAGAAGTTCGCAAAATTGACACAATACCAAATCGATACATGCTTCCAATTAAATAAATTTAAACATGTCTGCAAGGAAATGGAGCCAATACTTATCTATAAAGAGGGTGTAGACTGCGAAGCAACACTTGTGCATCCATCGACGACGGCGGTCCCGAGTTCATGCTCACATCGCATGATGGAACTTAAGAACACACTATGGTTAAGGCTAATGGGGAACGAGTTCCTTCACGTGACACCAATACCCGAGATCTTCACGTTCCTGTGCCCTAACGAAGCTCCACAATCCATTACATTGAAAGGACGAGGAAAACTGAGACTGAACCCAGGATGTAAAGGTTACAGTGCTCATACTACGATTTATGCATATTCTACTATCTCCAAAAATGTTACCATTCCTGATATCACTCCTATCCTCCCAATTGACTTTGACTGTTGTCTAACCTCTGACCAATTGAAATTCCTTGATAAAATTCAACTAAACCTTCCAATGAGTAATGTCCTTTCGCATACAGATGATCTGAAAGTAACGAGCCATAAAATTGATGAAGTTAACGATATGATTAATGATGAGAAATGGAAATTAGAGCACTCAATGAAATTAGGCTATGTGTCATGGGCAGCAACCTTAGGTATACTGACCACCGTAATCTTCATCGCAGTTTGCTGTAGCTGCTGTTGTTGCAGCTCTTGCAGAAAATTTGGTTTTTGGCTGTGGAAAAAATGGCAACCCATGGATTGTATCGATGGTATGAGAAAACATTGCTTTTTACAACAAACTATACACACGGGCAATGTTCATTATCACGGAAGCACTGTGTCACTACCTATCACAAGCGGAGACCGAAACAAGGACTTCACAGCAATAGATGACGAAGATTCTAAAGAAGAAGAGGCTCCGATCGTATCTCGTACGAGGTCCGCGAGTAAAATGAAAAAACCGTGTCCTTCATGGAGAACATAGTGATAAGAACAATAGATGTGTGCAACGGAGTAAAAAAAAGTGTGAAAGTGACCACGAGAAATAATAAGTGCATCATAAAATAAGTAAAGAAATAAACAAATATTAACACATTGGTGACGGGCCACGGAGATCTGCGTGTTTAAATGGCCAGCGCTAGACGACCGGTCACGGAGATTTCTGTTTTTACGTTTTCTATGCCTTCCCTGCCTCTTCACTTTTGAATGAGGAATTCAATTTTGTTTCTGCTCATTGTGAAATAAATTTAGTTGCTTTTGTACCTCTCTCTTCTCTTTTATGAAATTGCCAACTTTACAGAAAGAGTTGTTTACAATTTTATGACAGACGGCTGGCGAAATATGGAATTTTAGTGCCGATAGTTAGGCGATTACGGGATACGTATGTAACCTGTAAATATATGTTGCAGAGCGGAAAAATTAAAAGAAACTCAATTTTGCGTTCTGGAGCCGATTTATATCTGTGGCAACGTGTCCACCAGGATAATTAGTATAATAGTGTGGCTATAGCTGAAAATTTGCTCGAAAGAAAGACGAGAGTTTCTGAAGCAATATTGATTAACAGAGGGCTTCCGAAATCATTTGTGGAAGCAGGAAATAAACTCAAACCAGGAGAAAGTGTTTTTGTAGTAAGGGGGGACCTTTTGCTACAAACATCGAAAGATAAAAGAGACGTAAGAATGGTTAGCACATTGCATCAGGCAACACGAGAGTGGGAGGAGTAAAGTTGTAAAAATGCCCTGTTGAATACTTCAATATAACAATTATGTGAAGGATGTAGAGAGGGCTGACCAGTACCTATCATATTACTCCATCCTTAGAAAAACAGTGAAATGGAGCCGAAAGTTGTATTGTGGCTTTTGAATTGTGCACTCTTTAATGCTTTCAAGGTCTATACATTTCAAATCCTAAGAGCTAAATGTCAAACAGAAGTTTTTTTTGCTTGAAACAGCCTCTTGTTTGACAGTCGTGAAATTAGGAACAGATGACAGGGAAGACGAGGAAAGACAGAGAGAAAACAAACCACTTCTAGGAGACCACCTCACGACCCATCAGGCAGGCTAAGACATTAAGAAAAAGAAATTAACACCAACTGTGATTGGAAACAAAAAAAAATACCCTCCATATTTTGTCGCATTTTTGGTGAACACAAGAAAAGAAACTCGCTACATATGCTCTTTTGCACTGTGCCTTTACATAAAGGGAAATGCTTCTAACGCTATCAAACCCTCAATTTCTACTAGAAGGTCTGGTGAGAATACTAATAAAGATTTACTTATGCATTATTGTTATAGACTGTAAATATATTGATGTAAAAGCCACACTGTGCTGGCGTGGTTTAAAATTTAAAAGTCACCCTACTGACAGAATTGTCCGGTCCAGAAGCTGTGGGTGGAACGCAGAGCTGTCGGTCAGCAATGTGTTAAACAGACTTTGGACAGACGTTTGAAAGAGAGAAATCAAAGCAATACTATACAGTAACTACTATGTTCGAAAAGTATATATATATATATATATATATATAACAATGTATTTATAACACGTATGTAACTTGTGATCACTTATTGATGTCATTAATATGTAATGTTTTTCTTTTATTTTAGGTATAGTGTAATACAAATAGACGTGTCCAGTGCAAGTTCGCAAATATTCCATAACTGTGTTTAACGTTCACATTTATGCGTAACTTGTTCTCTTTTAGGTTATTCACACATTTGCAAATTACTTAAGTAATAGTAATAATAAATCTCAAGATCCTAATAGAGTAAAGAAAGAAATTTAAAATTAAGCTCCATTGCTTTATCATAGGGGCGGAATTGTGCTGGCTGTAGCATTATTACCGCATATACTAATTAATTATTGCACTGTTAGCCAATAGCATAAAATCCATATATATATATATATATATATATATATATATATTAAAGTATTGAATTAACAATCAGAATGTATTTATATTATATTATATTATGAAGGGAAATTGCGTACTGGACACTCTAATATATAATAATAATTACATGTGGATATTCAAGTTGAAACAGGCAGGGGCGTTGAGTTTGGATAGTATTACTCAGCATCCCCCAGTCTAATACAGGGGCGTCGAGTCAAGATAAGATTACTCTCCATCCACTAGTTGAATACAGTAAGATAACATGGCTGGAAAATTCCAGTCTTCATACGTAACTTTAGAAGAGATTTGTCCTTATTTGGAAATGAGGGTGATACATTCCAACTCAGCGTCCATGCCACGCCCGCTTATAAGAGGGTTTATAACGGCTGATGCCCTTGGCATCAGGACTTATTCTTCATGGTTCCGACCTCATCTCTATGACAGTTAGAGACACAATATTGTAACTTTTTAATCATCGTCTTTAATAAATATATTAAATCAAGTTCTGCATTCACTGGAGTTCTTGGACTCACAACGAATCCTACCTTCCAATTGTCTGATCTACCCGAGTGCCAGGTCACGACAAATTATCTTCCTAAATTAATTTAATCCCCTCACTTAAATTGACTATTCACCTGGTTCGATGTTTACCTCAATTAGCTGTCCTATACTTACGTATGATTTTCTTTGGCGAATCATCTCATATTTTACTAATTTAATCAGTCGATTAGGTCATTTGTAATTTTAAATAAAACACCTTTTAATTTATTTTTGTCACTGTACCACTTTTTTCCGGGATTATTAGTCCTACCTTTTCCCTAATAATTTTATACCTCTAAACATTGGTTCTAGTTATCTACCCTCTTCGCTTGACTTACCTTCCTATTAAGATACCAAGGGTTTGCTTTCCTGTTTTCTTACGAGATACAATCCTGTATAGCTTTTCATAATATTTGTTTTGTAGGCTCATCTCAATCTAAGCTAACTTCGATTCTGCATAAACCTGGTTAAACAATTATCCTAAGGAAACTTGCAATCATTCAGAATTATCACGTGATTCATTCCACACAATAGAATCATCTGTAAACATTACTCTCAATTCCTAGATATCTCTTTTAAAACGTTTATTTCCTTTTCTTACTCTAAGTACCCTGTTTATACTTAAGTAACGGACTCACCTTGTTCTAATTCACACCTAATTAACGCATAATATTCTCCCCATTCTGAACAAATTCACTTCACATTTCAATTCCTGGTCCTAGGGATACCTCACCCCTCTCACAATAATATGCTAAACCTCCCAGTCACTTTACACTTGTTCACACTGAACATAACCTCGCAACTTCTCAGCTCATGACCAAAGGCGTCCCCCTGGCTCATGGCCTAATGAGTATCCTGCACCGACCTTATGACATTAATTATTAATACGAGGTGGGATGTGACTCGTCGGGATTTTCCAAACCCCAGTAGTCCCAAGTTCAACCTGTCCCGTTAACCCGTAACGGCCCCCTCTAACGCACACCTCCAGGGCTGGAACCCGTAACTCGGCGTTCCTTCCTAATTATTTAGGGAGTTATCAATGTGACTTGAGTTTACAGTCTGCCGGCGCTCCCCAGCTACGCCAAACTCACAGTCACAGAACCCATCATAATATGGCGCTCTACTAAAATCTGCAGCTAACCCTGTGACACTGCCCAACAGACACGGTTTTCTGGGAATCTTCCATTTCATCCTGCACATTACCTGATGTCTAAGCATCCGCATACATTTCAATTTCCTCTTTCGCCAGTAACGATAGACTACTTCTTCCTAGCATGTTCCCTCAGGTCCTCGACCTGGATCTCAAGTGCAGTTTCTATCCTTAAATTCACGAGCTTAACTTCACGATCGACTAGCTCCAGCAAACTGCCCCCAGAGTTCACTTTAGTCCGATCCTTCAGGCTATCCTTAAGCCTATTGCATGGCCTAACAGGAGGATCATCTGCGACTGCTCAAATGACTCAACACAAGAATCCTTGTAGACATCCCAGTGCCTCGCTTTGTCCCGTTTCCACGCAGTCAGGGCTGTGGTCTCTCGCCACGTTCATTATTCGCTTTGTGACTGGTCTAGCATACCTTAATCATACAACTACTATCGAATGTTGTGGTTTCTCTATTCACATACTTCTGTTACGCTCAGGTAAATTTCCTTAGCCCTCCTCTCATATTGTCCTGTTCCTCCTTAGACCTATATCTCTGACTTACTACTTATTTGCAGTTAAAGCTCATTTAACATCCTTGTAAGTTGACAAACTTTCTAACTCCATGGCACAACAGGTGCCGAAGGTTGCTTCTGCAGACCTCACATCCACATGTATCAATCACAGAAGTAGATGGTCATCAAGCTAGCTTAAAGGAGACATGTGATCAGCATGCCCAGTTCCCCCGCCTGCCTAGCTGATTTTCTTAACCTGGAGCTGCAACTCGTAACTACCCAAATGTCTCACGGAGTTGGATTGCCAATGGCAGAAATTTCGTCAGAAAATTTCTTTTCCCCATGTAGACCGACCTAGCGTAAACCCTATAAATTTGTCCTAAGGCATCTTGCTTTAACTATTCAACTAACTTTTAAGTTGACTTTTCCTCAACTTACTGAATTGTTCCCATATTCCAGAATATTCTCGAATTTACTTTCTAATTCATTATCTATTGACTTGTGAAACCTCAACTCCTATCATTCTACCATAATGAATGGGAATTATGTCCTACCTGTTAACGTGATTCCTAAATTACTGATATTTTTATTAATTGCCTGCATTATCGCAACTAATAAACTTTATTCCACAATAGGCGATAATCTTGTGTATCATGCCCCTGTCAATCTGATTTGGTTCTAACTGATTCTGTATAATTCCATAATGAGATAAATTTAATTTGCATCAAAGTTAAAATTAAATACTATGTTGGAGTTAATCTGAAAGTACACATATATATTATTAAATATATTTTTTGACATTTAAATTCAAAGATACATTTGAATGAAATGGGATTAAAATGTAATTCAACACTACGTTTTATGACATACGTTTAGAATTCACATAACATATTTTCATTATCATATGATTATCATTAGTCTGACTGCATATAAATAATAATTACGTCAACTTAATTTAAAGTGGTCTATAGTTTTCATAAACTATCTCAACTGCTCGGGTCATTAGGCAAGGCTTAATCATTTAACCACACATTATTACATTTACAACTTAAACCGCGATTTGGTCTGGCTTGTCATGAAGAATGGACTTGCCTAAAAGATGTAGGTTGGTCTGAGGTGCACAGTTCAGGGTCGTAGTGATGGCCTTTCAGCTCCCCTCAGGGTGCGACCCCTCTCGCGGTGCAGGCTGCCAACGGCTGAACACCAAGGACGTCCCTCGAGCGCGTCGGTGGCTGCTGGTGTTGGCCTCAGGACCACAGTCTGCCTTCCTCTGGTGCGTTTACGGGTACCACGGCATTTGTGGATTCCTCTAGAACGTTGATCCTCAAGATAGGCTCTGAATTATCTGGGACTAATGGAGAGTCTTTCCAGTTCGTACGCAACTTCGGGTTTGTCTAACAGCTCAGTGGTTTTCCAATCCTTACTCGCTGCCACCATGTAATGTTCTGGTCGATTCCTTCTATAATTAAACATGATTAATTATAATATAAATCAGAATTAAAAGAAAGTCAGTGTTGTTTTAGGAGGTGGAAGATCTTCTTGAAGTTCTAGTAGAATTTCTTATTTAAGATAGAATAGAGGAATCAGGACCAGGTAATCTTCGCAGATGTAGTTGGTAGATAGGATTAAACCTAACTATGAACAAAATCAGCTGAGAATGTTGACAATAATAACAGACTTTAATGAAGAATAAATGAGACAGCGTATCGGTTATACCGATGAGAATAATAATCTCTCTCTATAATTGTAAGTTTTACATATTTATACAATTGGAGTGACAACGCCCTTAGTGGGGTGCAAAAGGACGCTATAGTTTAGTTACGCCTATCTTCGTGTGTAAGATGACGTACTTGTTAGGGACGTGTGACACAATTTCGAGTGCATAATATTATGTAACTAAGTTCTCCCCTTCTGGAAAGTTATCATTATTTTGAATGTTTCTAACCTCTGATCTTGTAATAACTATGTGTGGCCACTCGTTGTGTAACACTTCCGTATATTGTATAACTATACCAAATAACTACAATTGTAATACATATTCAATTATTATGATATAATTCTTTAAAAAGTTATATTTTCAGCATATTTAATAAGAGATTAATTAGGTAAATAAAGGGTGTTATAATATAATAGTCATACATTATAATGACTGTACATGCTACAAATATATTCCATTCCTCTATATATGTTACAGCATTTTAAATACTGAAGTTACGGGTCCTATATTACAATTATTATTATTATTATTAATATTATTATTATTATTATTAATACTATTATTATTAATATTATTATTATTATTATAAATATTATTATAATAATATTATTATTATTATTATTATTATTATTATTATTATTATTATTATTATAATATATTATTAGGCGATTGCGAGGAAATACTAAGGCCAACACGCACACTCTACTGAGTAACACTATGAAATTGGGACTGGAAATAAACATCACAAAAATTAAATGTATGGCCACACTTAGAAATGCATTATAATTATAATAGAAATGAAGGAAATTTTGAAGAAGTGGCTGAATTCAAATACCTAGCAACAATAATCACAAACAGGAATGTCCAAAGAAATTAAACATAGGTTCAATTCTGGAAATGCATGCTATTATGCATTACAGGGACTCTTGTCGTCCCAACTTCTCTCAAAAAACGTTAATCTGAAAAATATAGGCTATAAACTGTTATTTTCTCACTTATATGGATGCGAAACATGGACTCTTACTTTAAGGGAAGAGAAAAGATTGCGAGTATTTGAGAATAAAGTTCTTACGAAAATGTATGGATCAAAGAGAGATGAACAGACAAGAGGAATGGAGAAAACTACATAACAGTAAGCTACCGGTATATGATATCTATGGGAAACCCGATATATTAAGATTAGATAAGTCTCGTAGATTGCGACGGGCAGGACATGTGGCACGAATGAGGAATGAAATAGGTGCATGGAAGCTTCCTCTAGGATAACCAGAGGGAAAACGCTCAGTTGGTAGACCAGGAATGAGGTGGGAGAATAACATTAACCATGATTTGAGGGAAGTAGATTATACATGCAATGATTGGAAAACATTAGCTCAGGATAGGGATGTATGGAGAGGTTATGTCTGCGCGGCCATGAACTTACGGCTTCGACGGAATATATGAGTTAGTTAATTAAATACATATTTGCATATTTGTCCTGGTTAAGTGGAAAAGAAGGCTTTATGCCCTTAACTCTAACAGAATAAATAAAACATTATTATTTGTATTATTATTATTATTATTATTATTAATTATTATTTATTATTATTATTATTATTATTATTATTATTATTATTATTATTATTAAAGTACAGTCACATATGGAGCTGAAGTTTGGAAATTCAACAAAAAACATATGTCGATGGAAATGGATTTCTTGAGGAGAGCAGCAAGATGTTCAAAATTAGAAACAATAAGAAACACTGTCATACGAGGAAAAGTAAAATGTTCGACAGTAGATCATATAAGATACAAGCAATTAAATTGGTGTGGGCACGTACGACGAACGCAAGAAGAAAGGTTACCCAGAAAAACATTCCATCTGGAAGAAGAAGGAAAGGAAGACCTTGAAATTCGTGGATGTAAGAAATAAGAACTGGAATGAGAACAAGAAGACTGAAGGACATGGAGTGAATGGATAGAGACAAGTGGAGAAGAAAAATAAAACTTTAGGATGTGTAAACATTGAAAATCTGTTTATAAATAAAATTATTATAAACCCGCCAAAGCCTGTCAAAAGCCAGGTTAAAAATGACGAGGTGGAGGAGTAACGCCCGGCTGATAGTACTCTATGAGGGCCCCTTATCTAGGGTACAGATACTGCTGCCTTCCAGTTTGTCATTGGTTTGATAAACGCTAGAGGAAGAAAACCTTGACCAAAAATGGGCTGGTCCTCCAGGTTGGGAGTTGATGCATCAGGCCAGCTCCCTGTTCATCACAAAAAACATAACAATGCTAAAAAGCTTAAATATTTACAGCCGGACGGAAATAAACAAAGATGGCAAAAGCAAAGGAAAAGGACATTTCTTGTTAGAATGAGAACAAGAAGACTGGAGGAAATGGATGGATGGATAGACACGAGTGGAGAAGGAAAATAAAATTTAGGTACATTGAAAATCTGAATATAAATAAATTATTACCGAATGATGATGATGATGATTATTATTATTATTATTATTATTATTATTATTATTAATATCATTATTATTATCAGTAGTAGTAGTAGTAGTATTAAATTTATGTTAAGTCCGAAGTCATTTTATATATATATATATATATATATATATATTAATTCATGTGTTAATTACTAAGATTGGCTGGAGAAAACCCTCGATGATGAGGAAATTCTCAAAATTAATTTATTATTATTATTATTATTATTTATTGCGGATGAGCCCATGTAGGACTACGCAAAGTACTTAGAGGCGTTTCCTTTGAGCCAAAATTTCTTTCATTCTCTTGCTATGAGCTTGTTTTCTCTCATCTGTCCAAGTTGTTGCAGTTTTTACACGCTTTATATTAGCTTGACCTTAATCTATCTAACTATCTATCTATGTAACTGAATTTTTCAACGCGTTTTTCACCCACTTAAAATAATTGGATCGACTTGAAATTTTGCATACTTGTAAAGGACCCGTGACAATACAATCATTTCATATTTATTTTCTAAAATCCTTGCCAGAATCATCAGAAAATCAAAAAAAGTGTCTTTGTATTTATGTAACGGAATCTTTGAACACGATTTTCACCCACTTAGAAACATAGGATAGACTTGAAACTTTGTATACTTGTAAAGGACCCGTGACAATACAATAATTTGATATTCATTTTCAAAAATCCTGGCCAGAATCATCAGAAAAAAAAGTGTCTTTTTATTTATGTAACGGAATTTTTGAACACGATTTTCACCCACTTAGAGACATTGGATCGACTTGAAACTTTGTATACTTGTAAAGAAATCGTGACAATACAATTATTTCATATTTAGTTTCTAAAATACTGGCCAGAATCATTAGAAAATCAAACAAAGTGTCTTTGTATTTATGTAACGGAATTTTTGAACACGATTTTCACCCATTTAGAGACATTGGATCAACTTGAAACTTTGTATACTTGTAAAGGACCCGTGACACTACAATAATTTCATATTTTATTTCTAAATTCCTGGCCAGAATCTTCAAAAATAAAAATAAATTAAAACTGGTATAATAGGTTAAGGCTTGTCAACTTTTTAGTCAATCGTTGTAAGAGCTCGGTTGGTAGAGCGGTGAACTAGCGGTATATAATTTCAGTCATCCATAGGTCGCTGGTTCGAATCCGGCTGGGGAGGATTTTTTTAGAAGAGTAATACTTTTAGCTCATACTACAAAAGTATCGAAATTAAAGATATTTACATTCTTATCTTATTCTGTAAAATATTAAAATTAAAAATTAAAAAAATAATTAAATAATAGTTTTAAAAAACTAAAACAGCACGCTTTATTAGAAAACATAACTCAAAAATGAACAATAATTTTAATTTCCAACACCCTTGGGATAAATTTAAAGTGGTCAACAAAAAAATCATCTCCAACACATATAGAATAAAACAGCATTATCAACAAAAAGAAAATAATTTTACCATCAAAAGCGTGGGGTGCTTTTTATGATTT
Organism: Diploptera punctata; assembly: GCA_030220185.1. Classification (NCBI taxonomy): domain Eukaryota; kingdom Metazoa; phylum Arthropoda; class Insecta; order Blattodea; family Blaberidae; genus Diploptera; species Diploptera punctata. The sequence continues at coordinate 37,585 of JASPKZ010004224.1, read as the reverse complement.
TACATGTTCTTCTTAGAGACTTTACTTTTACCAATATATGTTTATTATCAAATATATTAATTGATATAGAGCACCCCACGCTTTTGATGGTAAAATTATTTTCTTTTTGTTGATAATGCTAGTTTTATTCTATATGTGTTGGAGATGATTTTTTTGTTGACCACTTTAAATTTATCCCAACGGTGTTGGAAATTAAAATAATTTTTCATTTTTTAGTTAGGTTTTCTAATAAAGCTTGCTGTTTTAGTTTTTTAAAACTATTATTTATTTCCTTCGGTTTGTCCTCCTGGTCAACTTGCCAATTATTCACCTTAATTCTAAATATATCTCTGTTTGGGATATCTTCTTTAGTAATTCCTGCCAATTTTAAGTCCTTTTTGACTTCATCAATCCACTTCATAGTATCCACTGGAGCTTTACTTCTGTTTTCGTAGAATTCCATTATCTGTTTTGTAAGCCTATTTGAGTTCATTTGTTTAATATGGCCATAAAATTTTAACCTTCGTTTTCTAATATCACTATGAATGTCTGTATATATTTTTATTTCCTTGTTACTTCTGAGTCTAAATGCTTCACCTATGACTTGTGGACCTAAAACTCTTCTTATAATTTTGCATTCTTTTTTCACTATATTTTCGATATCTTTTTTTCTGTTCAAAATTAATGTTTCTGCTCCATAGAGGCACTCTGGTTTAATTACAGTGTAATAGTGTTGTAATTTTGTATGTAAATATATGCATTTTTTATAAGTGTTGTGAGTAAGCCGAAATGCTGTTTCCATTTTTTGGCATCTACTTTATTGACTTTAGTTTCAATTCCATTTTCCTGAATTATTTCACCAAGATATTTAAATTATGAAACCCGTTTAATTTTTCCATATTTGGTTTCCAGGTATTCTGGTGCTTGTTTATTGCATGAAATATATTCCGTTTTTTTTTTCAAAATAAATCTGCAGACCAACTTTCTCTGCAATGTCATTTAATAATTCAATCTGTTTTTGTGTTGTTACAACGTCACGGGTTAAGATTGCTAAATCATTAGCATATGCTAGGCAATCAATCTTCAATTTTCCTCTTCCTAATATGATTGGTTGATTACATTTAAAATTGTTTTCTGTTTACGCCGTTCTTGTATTACTTTTTCAAGAACACAATTGAAGAGTAGTGGAGAAAGTCCATCTCCTTGTCTTACTCCTGTCTTAATTTCAAAGGATTCAGAAATTTCCCCCATGAATTTAACTTTAGCCCTTCTATCTGATAGTGTGTCTGTCTAATAAGTGCAAGAGTTTTACGGTCTAAATCTTGTTCTTTCAATATTTCAAATAGTGATTCTCGGTCAACCGATTATTATTATTATTATTATTATTATTATTATTATTATTATTATTATTATTATTATTATTATTATTATTAAATGCTAGTCGCAGAACCAAGTGCATTAGAGGTTGAAATGGCGATTGAAAAATTGAAGATGTATAAAGCATCAGGTTCAGATGAGATCCCAGCAGAACTGATAAAATCAGGGGGAGAAAAATATTGATAGACAAGATACGCTGGTTGATTTGGGAAAAAGAAGCTCTTCCGGATGAATGAAAAGAATCAATTATCGTACCAATTTATAAGAAGGGAGATGAAACGGATTGCAACAACTACAGGGGCATCTCATTACTTTCAACTTCGTACAAAATTCTAACAAATATATTAGTAAGCAGATTTACTCCCTATATTGATGACATTCTAGGAGACCATCAATGTTGATTTAGAAGAAATAGGTCTGCAACAGATCAGATTTTTAGTGTAAGACAGATTTTAGAAAAGAAATGGGAATATAATGGTACTGCATATCAACTATATGTAGACTTCAAAAAAGCATATGATTCAATTAAGAGGGAGAAGTTATATAGTATCCTGCTGGAGTTCGGAATTCCTAAAAAGTTAGATAGACTTATACGAATGTGTCTAAATGGCTCAAATAGTAAGGTGCGTGTAGGCAAACAGTTTTCAGACACTTTTGAAATCCAGAATGGGTTGAAGCAAGGAGATGCACTATCTCCTCTACTATTTAATTTTGTACTAGAGCATGCCATTAAATCTTTAGAGAATGAGGAAGGCTTACAACTGAATGGTATTAATAAGCTGTTAGTTTATGCTGATGATGTAGTATTTTTGGCCGATAGCGAGGACAACACGCACACACTATTGAGTAACACTAAGAAATTAGGACTGGAAGTAAATATCAATAAAACGAAATATATGGTCACACGTAGAAATATATTATATAATGGAAATGGACAGCTAATAACAAATGAGGGAAATTTTGAATAATCACAAATAGGAATGAGATGCACAAAGAAATTAAACATAGGCTCAATTCTGGAAATGCGTGCTATTATGTATTGCAGACTCTTGATGACCCACCTCCTTTCAAAAAACGTTTAACTGAAAATATATAAAACTATTATTCTACCAGTTATATTATATGGATGCTAAACATGGACTCTTACTTTAAGGGAGGAAAGGAGATTACAAGTATTTGAGAATAAAGTTCTTAGGAAAATGTTTGGACCAAAGAGAGATGAACAGACAGGTGAGTGGAGAAGACTTCTTGTAGGAAAACCAGAGGGACAACACCCAGTTAGTAGACCGAGAATGAGGTGGGAGAATAACATTAACTATGATTTGAGGGAGTAGATTATACAGGGAATGATTGGAAAGCATTAGCTCAGGATAGCGATGTATGGAGAGCTTATGTCCGCGCGGCCATAAACCTACGGGTTTGATAGTGGCGGTGAGTAAGTAAGTAAATAAGTATCATTATTATTATCATTATTATTATTATCATTATTATTATTACTATTATTTTTATTATTATTACGAGGGCGGATCGGAAAGTAACCGACAATAATTTTTGTCTGCTTTGGTATTGCAGCTAGAATGTTGAAATTTCACAGAGATATAGTTCGACGTGTTCACTACAGATGGTATTTTTTGCTCAGGTTCACCTCTTGCGAGAGAAGCTTGAACTATGCAACAAAGATGGCGCGCATGCTACAGTCGTCCACAGGGCGGATCGGAAAGTAACGCACAATAATTTTTTTTTAAAAAGTTTAATAGTAAAAAAAAGGAAAACAATCACAAATGAACTTACATCTTTTACCTACTTTTCGACGTAGTCACCAACTTTCTCAACACATTTTTCCCATCGTGTTACCAGTTTCAATATGCCCTGTTCGTAGAAGTCCGTTTGGTTGGAGTGTAGCCATCTGCGCACTGCTGATTTCACTTCCACATTTGTCTCAAAGCGTTTGCCGGCCAGGAATCACTAAGGTTCACGCGTCCCTCTTGGAAGAATGTGCACCACCTGGAGACATTGCTACGGTCCATACAATCATCCCCATACACGCCACGCATGTCCCTGTGAATTTCACTGGGTTTATGCCCTTTGGCCCACAAAAATCGAACAACACTTCTCTGTTCCTCACAGGTGGACGACTGTAGCATGCGCGCCATCTTTGTTGCATAGTTCAAGCTTCTCTCGCAAGAGGTGCACCTGAGAAAAAAATACCATCTGTAGTGAAAACTTCAAACTATATCTCTGTGAAATTGCAACATTCTAGCTGCAATACCAAGGCAGAAAAAAATTATTGTGCGTTACTTTCCGATCCGCCCTAGTATTATTATTATTATTATTATTATTATTATTATTATTATTATTATTGTTATTGTTAGACTCGACTGACATCAAGTGTCGATTGTCTAAAAAAGTGGGAGCCTTAACCTCCTACTACCTCAAGGGCCTCCTAAGATCTGTAGTGGGATCACTTTACTATTATTATTATTGCGACCTCGAAACTCGTGAATGCAGGAAATAAGAACTGGGATGAGAACAAGAGGACTGGAGGACATGGATTGGATGGATAGAGACGAGTGGAGAAGAAAAATAAAACTTTATGCACAGAAAGATGTGTAAACATTAAAATTCAGTATATAAATAAATAAATAAATAAATAAATAAATTATTATTATTATTATTATTATTATTATTATTATTATTATTATTATTATTATTATTATTATTATTATGTACCGGTATAGTTTATTTTATGTATCAAATAAAACTGCAGGAAGAGTAAATATAGTGTTGCCTCAATATTAATTTGGTTCGCCATATTTCGTTACTTCGATACACTGATACTACGTGACATCTACTCAGCAGTTGACAGCCGCAGTTACGTAGTGTGTCCTTGAATCTAACGTATTGATAGAATTCGTTATCTTGCCACATAGCTACATATGTCTGCTTTGTTTCTCATTGACAATAAGATTAAAAAACGAATGAATAAGCGATAAAATATTATTGCAGAAACATAACATCTACGTTTTCCTCTCTTTTTAATAGTTATTTCTTATGACTAACTCACTGACACTATCGAACCCGTAGGTTCATGACCGCGTGGATATAAGCTCTTCATACATCCCTATCCTGAATTAATGTTTTCCAATCATCTCCTCTATAATCTAGTTCCATCAAACCATGGTTATTGTTGTTCTCCCACCTCATTCTACCAACTGGGCGTTTTCCTCTGATTTTTCCTACAAGAAACGTTCATTCCTCATTCGTGCCCATCGCAGTCTACTAGACTTAACTGTTCATATTATATCTGGTTTCCTATAAAGACCATGTAGTTCACTGTTATGTAAGTCTTCTCCATTCACCTCTGGAACTCACTCTGAAAGTAGCTTTAATCGGGTATTATTGTTAACTAGCCAATACCCGGATGCGCTGCTACGCCTAAATAAATTAAATATTGAGGGTTAATTAAATCGTGTGGCAGTTGTTAGAGTCACTTTTAATTTCAAATTTCAAGTAAAGACCATTTATAATTGGCCGCACTTCGCTGATTTTTTGGTAATACCTACCTCGGTTTATTTGAATAAGATATACTGAGTTTCGTTGTGAAACATCGAAAATTGCGACCGCTAGAGCGAGTTTTAAATGTCCATTTCAAGTGAAGTCCTACACCTAATAGTTTTAGAACTTAATAGATGGCAGCTAAACACTCGCAATAGAATATGGAATTTATTGCCTTTTTTTTCAGAATAAAGAAAATACATATGCATTTACATTGCGCACGGGCCTGCTTGGCCGTACGTGCATTATTTTTCCATGAATAAAAAATAAAACTAATAATATAAACAAATACCTACAAATACACCTGTATCAAAAAACAATAACAGGCTACATATAAGTAAAATCTATGTCTGCACTAAATCAAAATAATACATATCTACATTCATCCACATTCCGTACATTAATATTAAAAAAGAATGCTAGAAAACAAATTAGAAAAAAAAAGCACACACACATACACCCACACACCCCCACACATATACACACCGCACGCTCATAACCCCCTCCCCCCGTCACTGCAGACATTAAGTGCACTATTAGACTATTCAACTTATCAGACCTACTTATTATATAACATGATTAAAGATCGAAAACAAAGACCATATTGAGATTCTTCTTATTGTTAATACATATATCCTTAATCTACAATTTTGTTATATCTCAATTTTCTTACTGTACCCAAAAATTTGCATGTTTTTGATTCACTCTCGATCCGTCCTAAAAGATCCCAACACGGCACTCTCCCTCGATCCGACCTGAGAAATCTCTCCGACAGCATCTGTAATCTAAGTTGTTCTGTCTCTCTACAGAATGCTATAATATGCTGCCAGTTTTCATGGTCATAGCATAGTGGGCATAGTTTAATGCCTTCCTCATTTGTTAAATTATGGGCCATCCATCCCCCCAAATGAAACCATGCAATAGCACTTTTATCATCTCCATCCAAAGAGTCAATATATTTCTCCCTTCCCCACGAAAGTTTCAGTTCCGTCTGCAGGGTGAGCGATATTTTCTGGCTACACTCTGCTTCTATATACTGTCTGTCTATATCGATTAGTCTCTTCTTAACTGTCCTCCAAACATTTCTATTATTCCGCGTACTCCTCTCCCATACCCAACCCATCCCTATGCCCTTCAATCCCCTTTCTACACCGATTACCAAATCTCCCGAAACACACTGTCTTTTCTGTTCATTGTAACACTCTGCTCTAAGCGAGTCCTGATTCCCGTTTATTATGTCCAACCAATACTTAATAGCCATAATTTTGCCCCTTATTGTGTCCGAAAATGTACCGAATTCCTTCAGTATGCCACAATTTGAAGTCCCCGTTGCTAATCTCATCGCTTTCTTAAGAAACATAGGTTGAATTTTATCTAGTTTCCCCGTTCGTTCCCAACCCCATAATTCTGAGCCATACAGCATGGTCGCTCTCACAGTCGAAGAATAAACCTGTTCTAGTGTACGCATCGGTATGTTTCGCAATTTTGACATATTATTAAGCATTTCGCTTGTCCGGCACCTAGCTCTCATTGTTGCATTTTCGATGTGTCTCGTCCATTTTCCATTCATTGTCAAAGTCATCCCAAAGTAGACAAAGTTTTTAACATTTTCTAAATTCTCACCACGGTATGTCCACCTTTCCCTCCCGCTGTATACCGACCCGTTTTTAAAAGTCATGGCTTTCGTTTTGCTAACGTTAACAGTAAGTCCCCAAGTCGTACAGTATGTCGATAGTAAATCTAAACCCTTCTGCATGCCATCTATTTTTGTGGAAAAGAGGCATAGGCTAAGTCATCTGCATACATTAGAACAGGAATACTTCGCTCACCCACCGTTGGAGCATCGATCCCCTCTACTTCCAGCATCAAAGCTACATCGTCTATAAATAAGTTAAATAACAATGGTGACAATACGCATCCCTGTTTTACAACCTTAACTGCCTTTATATTTTCTGAAACTTGGTCCCTCCCATATTTAACACAGAACTCCACTTTTTTATAAATTCCCATTAGCGCCCTAACCATAGTACCCGATACTCCTAGTTGCCATAATTTCTGCCATAGGGCATTGCGTTCAACAGAGTCAAATGCTTTTTTAAAATCTATAAAAGTACAGTGTAACCTGCCTCGTTTGACACTCAAACATCTGTTAATTGCTGTACTCAGGACAAATAGATTGTCCGCCGTCCTGAAGCCTTCCCTGAACCCGGCTTGGTATCGTGAAATTTTATTATTTTCATTTATCCAATTTTTTAGTCTGTTATATAGCACTGTGCAATAAATTTTTCCAAACACCGGCAGAAGAGAGACACCGCGGTAATTGTCCGGATTGTTAACTCCACCCTTACCCTTGTAAATAGGATGCAGTATTGATGTGGACCATTCATCTGGATAGCTTCCTTTTTCATAAATTTTGTTAAAAATACCTACTATGTATCCTGTCCATTTATCAATTTTCAAGGCTTCTTTATAGAACTCGGCTGGTATACCGTCTAGACCAGGAGTTTTTCCATAATATCTGAAAAATTATAATTAGTAATTTTCTTGAAGATCGGCCTAGAAAGGACAACATACATTCGTGTTTATACAGTCTACAGTGTATTATGAAAATTAATGTTTGTTTGTTTGTTCATACTTTATGCGCGGCCATACCTTTGATCCGATTCTGATGGGGCTTTTTGCAAAATGTTCAGGAGATTCCCGGGAAGGTTATAGGCTATAGGAGAGTAGTGATACTCAACTCCTAACCCTTAACAATCACCCTTTGTAGTGAAAAACGTGAAAAAAAATTATTTTTGACGCTTAAATGGCTTACGCTGCCTAAACCATAACAAATAGACAAAATTAATGTACACAGAATTGAATATCTCAAAAAAACTCTACAAAAAAGTCCGCGACAGCATTAGTTTATTTCTTACGGATAACTCATAATAACCATTTTTGTCTTTCATTGATGCCAAGAAGATCGGGATAAGTAGATTTCCGGACAAGCGTGCATATATGATTGTGATGAGGCTTTTTGCAAAATATTTAGGATTTTCCCGGGAAGGTTATAGGTTACAAGAGAGTTTTAATGCTCAAGCTCTTCACCCCTAAAAATCGCCATTTTTAGTGAAAAAGTAAAATAAAAGTGGCTTTTTGTATACCTAAATGGCTTACGCTGCCTAAACCATAACAAATACACCAATTTAATGTACTATCTCAAAAAACTTTACAAAAAAGCCATCGACAGCATATGTTTATCTTTTATGGATAACTCACAATAACCATTTTTGTCTTTCATTGATGCCAAGAAGATAGTAGATAGTAGATTCCCGGGCAAGCAGAGCAGCAGCACGGATAACTCGAAATAAACTAATTTTGTGTTTCAGCTCATGTATGCCAAATACATCGAAATACGTAGATTCCCGGGCAATGCCGAGTAATCAGTACGGGGAATCTAAAAATAATAACGATATAAATTTATAATTATTTTTCCTTTTACTTATTCAACTAAACGTAAAAACACATCATTTATTTAGGTGTAGCAGCGCACGCCGGGTATTTAATAAAAATGAAACTTATGTGGCTCTAAAGATGAAGTTAAATTCTGGAAATGCATGCTATAATACATTACAGGGACTCTTGTCGTCCCACCTTCTCTAAAAAAATGTTAAACTGAAAATATATAAAACTGTTATTCTACCAGTTATATTATATGGATGTGAGGCATGAAATCTTATTTTAAGGGAGGAAAAAAGATTACGAATATTCGAGAATAAAGTTCTTACGAAAATGTTTAGACCAAAGAGAGATGAACAGACAGGCGAACGGAGAAAACTACATAACAACAAGCTGCATGATCTTTATTGGAAACTAGATATACTGAGAAATGTTAAGTCTCGTAGACAGTGATGGGCGGGACATATGGAACAAATGGGGAATGAAAGAGAGGCTTTGAAACTTGTTAAATGAAAATCAAAGGGAAACGCCCAGTTGGTAGACCAAGAAACAAGTGAGAGAATAGCATTAACCATGATTGGAGGGAAGTAGATAATACAGGGGATGATTGGAAAACATTATCTCAGGATAGGGATGTATGGAGAGCTTATGTCCGCGATTCCAGTGTCCTAGGGTTCGATAGTGCCAGTGAGTTGGTTAATATTATATTGTTTAAAGTATACGAATGTTTGAATTATTTTATTATATATATATATATATATATATATATATATATACACTCGTATTTAGACCTATAGTATATACTATTAAAATAAACCGAGTTGGGTACATTTACAAAATCAGTGAAATCCGACCATTAGAAGCGGGGGTTTATTTGAAATCCTAAATTAAAAATGGATCAATAACAGCCGTGTTTCGTTCGTCTTACTGCATATATTTGTTCATACAAGTTTTCAAGTACAGCGAGTATTTAGTTGCTATCTATTATAATCTAAAACCATTAGGTGTAGGAATTTATTAGAAACGAAAATTTAAAAATAGCTCTGACTGTCCCAATTTTCGCTAAGTGTTGCTAAATTCAATTTTGCAAATACACGTTTCTCCCATCGTCAACTATATATTCCTTGCTCCAGATTGGGCACGTTGGAAAAATAGTTCATTTATGCACCAAATTGAGAAAAAAATTGTTTATCCACTCCCATTAAGAGAAAATAACAACAACATTTATTTATAATTCTATTTCATTTTCAGACGCACGGGATATCTAAAAGAATTATTATGTAAATTTATTCAATAAAAATAAAAACATGTATTTCATTTGTTTACGCTTAGCAGCGCACCCCGGGTAGCATCATTCTCAGCCAATCAGATAAGAGTCTTCTCACGCCGCAATCTCCGGCATACAATAATGTAACATTATTTAAACTTGATTTTATTAAATATTTAAATAAACATGAGACCCATACTAAAGATTAGACCAGGATGTATTAAATTTATCATTTTAACATTAAACTATTTAGATTAAATAAGTATATTAATTATTTTACATAAATATAATTACGTCATAATTATCAGCCAATCGGATAAGAGAGTTTTTTCACCCTTCCATTTATACGTTTCAGCTGAGAACGAAGGAAAAAAATTACGTCGGTGGACATGATCGGTTCTCTATAGACATGATTGATCAGTTATGTTTAGGTACGAGTCCGGTTGTGTCAGTCGGAAAGCAAACTGTGAAATTTATATTATTGTGTTTTAATTTTGTTGTTGTAACCTATTTATGTAATATATTATTTTAATTTTACAAGTGCCACACAATATGTGTAATCCATGTGAGATTTTAAGAAAACGGATAATGTTAGTTCGTGGAAGTTTGAAAGATAGTACGAATATTAGATAATTATAGATATTACATAAATGTTATGGAATTAAACTGTCTCAGAATTATATTTCTTTCTAAAACTAATATATGACGTGTAGTGCTACGCGTAAATAAATGAAATATAGTTTTAATTTTATTTGAATAAATGTATATCGTACTTATTTAGAACATCATGAGTCCGAAAATTAAATATATCTATAAGTAGACTTTAACTTCATGGAAGTGGATAAACAATATTTTTAGCCTTTCCAATTTTCTTATAAATTAAATATATATATTTTTTTTTTCGGTTTGCCAACTGTGGTACAAATAAACATGGGGGAAGGAAATGGATTTCAATCCAGCAACGCTTAACGAAAATTAGGGCCGCTAGAGGGATTTTTAAATTTTCGTTTCAGATGAACGCCTAATGGTCCTTGAATAGAGGCTGAACACTTGTACCCGAAAACTTTGGTTTGTACATACAAAACCGCAAACATGTTGGTTGATAGTAAATTTGTAATTTCGGGTTACAGGTAAATCCACTTCCAATATATTTCATTGATTTGTTTTAATTATACCTACGTAGGTATATTTTAATAAAATTAACTGAGTTTTGTTGTACAACATTCATAATTTCGAATTCTATAGCGATTTTTATGTTATAAAATAATTAACGCATTCATTTACTTTAACTCACTGGCACTATCGAAACCGTAGGTTCATGGCCGCGCAGACATAAGCTCTCCATACATCCCTATTCTGAACCAATGTTTTCCAATCATTCCTTGTATAATCTATTTCCCTCAAATCATAGTTAATGTTATTCTCCCACTTAATTCTTGGTCTACCAACTGGGCGTTTTCCTTCTGGTTTTCCTACAAGAAGCTTCCATGCACGTCTTTCATTCCCTCATTCGTGCCACATGTCCTACCCATCGCAGACTTAACTGTTCTCATTATATCTGGCTTCCTATAAAGACCATGTAATTCACTGTTATGCAGTCTTCTACATTCACCTGTCTGTTCATCTCTCTTTGGTCCAACATTTTTCCTAAGAACTTTATTCACAAATACTCGTAATCTCCTTTCCTCCCTTAAAGTAAGAGTCCACCCATATAATATAACTGGTAGAATAATAGTTATATGTATTTTCAGTTTAACGTTTTTTGAAACAATATAATGTTAACTCGCTGGCACTATCGAACCCATAGGACCGTGTCCGCTCGGACATAAGCTCTCCATACTTTCCTATCCTGAGATGTTTACCGTATAGTCTTTCAGTCAGCTCCGTGGCGCAAGCGGTTAGACGCTCGCCACTCGCCGTTAGGGTCCCGAGATCGAGTCCCGGTCACTGCTTGTGGCTTTCGTGGAGGACGAAACGGAGCTTGGGCAGGTTTTCCTCGACGTTTTCTCCAGTTTCCCCTGCCACAATTTCATTCCACCATTTCTCCATACTCATCTCGTCCATTTGGTTTAATATCGTTCGTCTGCCCTGTGATGGTGCGTCAAGCGTGGTCGGCCGGCACGCTCCTCATTCATATACCTCTAAATAAGGGGCTTCATCTCATCTCGTCCCTCGACCCTTCCCTCAAACCATGGTTAATGTTATTCTCCCACCTCGATCTTGGTCTACCAACTGGGAATTTTCTCTGATTTTCTTACAAGAAGGTTATTTTCCCATGTTTCATTCCCAATTTGTGCCACATGTCCTGATCGTCACAGTGCACCTCATCTTTAGGGCTATTTAAGTTTCATTATTATTAGATATTATAAACGTAGTGGTTAAGGCACTGTACTAAAAGCCGGAAGGTCTAGGGTTCAAGTCCCGGTGGGATCAATGATTTTTAAACTGACCCAAACCTTCTGGCATCACTATGGCCCTGGGGTCGACTCAACCTCTAACGGAAATGAGTACCAGATGCTTGTTCTGGGGGTAAAAGCTGTCGTCGCCCACGGCTGACAACCCGGCTGACATCAAGTGCCGATCATCTAGAAAAATTGGTAGCCTTAACCTCCTACTACCCCAAGGTCCTCTTAAGGCCTGTAGTGGGAATACATTACTTTAATAAAAACAATTGTTATGAAAAATATATTAAAACAAAACGGTCTATTGGCTCAACTTTAAATTACCTTATCCTTCAGTTTCCATAGTATATCCTTGTAATACTGTTAATCTACGTATAGTCCGCAGACGAAGTGTACATCAGTCAGCACATCATATCACGAGGGATTGTACTATAACTTACCTTATCATTGGAAGCTTAGCGGGCGCCAGTTCCGAGTCTGATGAACAATCCTCACTACTATTTTCACTATTGTCTTCCTCTCCACTCGAACCCATTCCTCCTAATGATGTGATAAAACTGTCCATCACATCTTCCATTAATCCATCCTTTTTCCAGAATTTCCTGTAGTCTTGTTAGGGACAGGTCACCAGTAACATTATTTTCTCTAAAATATCTCTTTATTGCAGCCCATGCCAGTTCTATTGCATTGAGTTCGCACATATAGGGAGGCAATCGAAGAGCTATGTGTCCTTGCATTCCTATAGGTCTATCGATATAAATAATGTTTTTTCCTTCATCTCTGTACTTTTTAATAGTTCTCAAGTATCTGGCCGCCAATAAATTATGTCTGGACGCTCTATTAAAACTTTTCTCTTAGTGCCGCATTTTTTCCATCTGAAACCCATGTAATGTAGCAACTTCCTTAAAGCTTCTACTTGCCAGGGGAAGTCTTTTGTTTTTTTAATTTCTTCAAGGAGTTTGGGAGCTGTCGGAACTATCTTGTTCTGATAAAAGTCCCTAATTATATCTCTAATCACTCATCTATCAAAATCGTCACAATGAGCTTTATGTTCCTCAGCCCGAGGTCTCTCTTTTCCTGGAGTGCATAATGAAATATCACCAGCTACAACACCCTCCTTCCTTATATTGGATACGCTGTGTTCTGATATACCACAATATTTAGTAACACGTTTATTTTTTGGGAAATTAAATATTTCAGTTCTCCTGATCTCGATTCTTCATCACACACTTTAATAACATTTGTAATCATCTCCCTCGCCTCGCTGTGAATAGTTTGTCCTTTTGTTACGAGACATTATTAAAACTAAAGTAAATATTAGGCTCTGTAACTAAACTTAAAAAGAAATTTAACTATACAAAGTAGACATAAAAAATATAAATATGTAGAATGCGCCCGAAATAAACCACACAGATACGTGACATATAATGACTGTGCCTATTATCAGTAGGCGGGTTGGTATTTTATCGCTTGGAATTCCCTCTCTCCCTTCGTCCCTCGCTTTCATTCACTTCATCGGCGAACTATACTTGTTCTGCCTTTACTAACATTTTGTAATATTTTAAATGTTTTTCAACGATGCTTGTACACATTATTTTACAGTTTTTTATGTATTTATTTATGTTTGGGTCGACTGCACTTCTACTAGCGCTTGATTTTTCAGTTATATTGTTGTAAACTATAGCTCTTCTTCTGTATTTACTAACATTATTTAATATTTTAAACTTTTTCAAACAATTTTTATAACAATATTAGACAATTTTGAAGTATTTATTTAAATATGCAAATCACAATATTATGACACTGTTAGACAGTATTGTAATGCTAACTGCTATTTTGTTCAGAGTATATTACTAAGTCTATGATTTTTCTATCGCTGTTTTGGGTTATTGCTGGTTGGATCAGTGTTAGGAAATAAGTAAGTGTACACCCATTCTTAATAAACTTTGGTAATTTTAATATTATTAATATCTTTTTGACATAGATTTGGGGATTTATTGCAAATACTGGTCATTTAAATGTTATAGTAACGGATAGTAATCGAAGATGATAATCGATATGTGGTTACATTGTCGGTTATCGCTGGCTCTATAAACTCTGGTGCATGCCCACTGTTGTTCTATAGGACTTTGAAATTATTTCACGCTAGTTTAAGTGTAGTTTTTCCAGTGGCCTAACAGTACATTAACTTTCCCTTTATTTTCCATAGTATATTCCTGTAATACTGTTACTGTAAGTACTTCTTCTGTCTTTACTAACATTTTGTAATATTTAGAAGTTGTTTCAATGACTATTTAACTCGTGCCCCAAATGGGAGTCACATTTCAATGATTTTTTATTTACAACCAATCAGTCGTGTTTCGCCTAGAATTTACCAACTAAAGTTTATAATAATAAAGAAAGCACCTCCTTTTTTAACATTATGAATAGGTCATAGCATAATTTTGCAGTAACTGACTCTCTAAGAAATACGGCTACCAGATTGTATATATAGTGCGTGAATGTCAACACGTAGCGCATGCGGGAAATAATATAAAAACATTTGTAGGAATTGATTATACCACCACAAAAAAACACTGTTTGCACTTTCTTAAATGTATTTTTTCCCAGGAAATAACATTCCAGAAAAATATAATTGTCATATTTACATCATAGGACATCAGAAAAGGATCAATGTACAGTTTGATGCATTTAATTTTTTCTCCACTAGGGTGCATTCTTACAATATTGCATTCCTTTGACAATAAATATGATGATCTGGTTGCAGCAATGAACAAAAGAAGCAGATGAAGTGTACCAATCGTTTCTCATTTGTTTTCAAACATTGTCGTTTACATTAAATATATAAATATTTTTAAATAGCTATATTTAAATAATGGTTTTTTGTGTAAACAGCTTAATGTTATTCATTAAATAGTCCTAACAAATGCCACTCTTGATTTACAAATTTTCTATATAAATTCACGACTCACGAATTGAGTCATGAATTTATCGATAATTTGGAAATCACTCGTGGCATTAGTTAGGATATGTACATTATTTTACAATTTTTATTTATTTAAGAGAAACATGGTAACATTAGAACCATTTGTAGACAATATTGTGATACTCCCTCTTCCAGTGTTGCCACCATCAACAATTCAATTACACTATTTTTCTTAGGTTAGTGTACACTTAGCAAAAAAAAAAAAGAATGTACGGACACTTGATTTCCAAAGTTTTAAGTTTTAACGCATGATTCACACGAGTAAACTAATTGCACAGTAGAGCTACAACACGTTCCTCTTTCTCAAATGAAGTTTTATTTTATGCATAGCAAACACTTAGCTCAGCGCCTTATGGTTTGCTTCGTATGCACAAGGTCGCAGGATCGATTCCCAATGAGATAAAGTTTTTAATTGTTACAGTGCTTTCTATTTTATTCTGTCTGTTTACTCTTAAAGAAATAATAAACTAAGAATTTGGAAGTATTATTTTTTGTATTATTATTGCTATTATTAAAGCAGCCGAGATTAAATTCCTACGATATGTGACAGGATGTACTCTTTTGATCAAATGGAGGAGTGAGGATATTCGTGAGGAATTACAAATAACTAATGTGATAACAAAAATAGAAATAAATGGTTTGAAGATGTTAGTAGAATGAGTGAAGAGAGGATGTTAAATTAAATGGTTTGAAGATGTTAGTAGAATGAGTGAAGAGAGGATGTTAAATTACAATCCACAAGGACATAGAAGTCGTGGACGACCATTTAAAAGATGGAGCGAGCAACTATAATATGGAGCCAGAACAGATCAGAAATGCTCTAAACAGTGACGGTAAATTATGCTATTATTAGGCTGGACTTGATCTATAAAAGCTAAATATTTAAATTGAATAGTGAAAACTTTTCCTCACTAGTACATAATAATTACACAAACATATGAAGCTATTTTATCTTTTATTACATAAATTTATACAATTATTATTAAAATGTTCATAGCCATTGCTGTCCCCTCTTGTCGACGTTATTTAATATAGATTTGGACGCAGCTGTCACAGAAAAAAATCTATATATATAGACGACATTATGAAACAATGGAACATTGTAATGGACAAAGGCCTTAGATTGAACAATAACTCAAGTATTAATAACTTACTTTTCGGCGATGATTTAGTCTTACTACACCATGATGATCTGTCACATGTTGGCTGCTTACAAACAAAATGCAACATGTAGCAATTATAATTTTAAAGTTTCGATAAGTAAAACAAAAGTAATGGCATTTTGTGGAAGAAATGTTCTGCGTGCAAAAATAGTAATTAGAGACGAAATTATTGAACAATTATCCCACTTGAAATATTTAGGATCTGACATCAGCTATGGGTATGATAAAGATATTGAACACAAAACACATCAGTTTCAAGCTATTTGTGGTACAATAAATAGAACATTGAATAATAAAGCCCATAAACAAACAAAATTAAAATTTTATAAAACAATGGCGGTCCCTGTCCTTTTGTATGGGAGTGAAACTTGGATTACCACTACCAAACAAGAAAGTAAAATTCAAGCAGCCGAGACGAAATTTTTAAGTAGAGTAAAAAAGGCTGCACTAGAATGGACCAGATAAGAAACGAGGATATCCGCGAAGAACTGCAGATCTACTCCATAGAAGAAAATATATTTAACAACAAGATACAGTGGACAGAACATGTAGAAAGAGTGGAAGAAAGTAGATTACCAAATAAAATCTTCCATTATTTTCCAAGAGGAAGAAGAGATGTCGGACGTCCTCGGAAGAGATGGTCTTAGATCTATTAGTGAAGATGGAATAGGCAACTCTTGCCCAAACCAGGAAATCAAGAAGAAGAAGCTGTCACAGAATGCCAAAAACACAGCTAAGTAAACATTTTAAACTAGGAACTACCATTGTAGACACAATTGTTTGCAGACAATCAGGTCATATGTACAGGATCAGAAAATCAATTACAAAAAGCCATACAACTGCTCAAGAAAACCATGGAGAAATATAATCTCAAGATTTTAACAAAGAAAACAAAAACAATGGCCTTTTGAGGAAAATATGCAGTTCATTCGAAAATTATTTTGAACAATGAAATTATCAAACAAGTACAGAGTTTTAAATATTTAGGATGTCACCAATCTTACAATTGGGAAAATGATATACATGAAAAAAAAATGTGTGTGGGACTATTAAAAGAAAACTACAAACAAAAACAACAAGATAAACAATGCTAAAGTTTTGTAAATTAATGACAGTTCCCATTGTGACATATGGATCAGAAAATTGGGCCATGAATAGATCAGACAGAAGTTTACTAGAAATGTCAGAGGTGAAGTTCCTCAGATATTTGGCAGGATATACTCTAAATGACTATATTCCTAGTGAAACAAAAGGCAAGAACTTAAAATATTTAATCTAAATGAAAAAAATGCAAAGCTATAAACAAAAATGGCATGAACATATTTTAAGAATGGACTCCTCTAGGCTAACAAAACAAGTACTGTTGTACCTTCCTCAAGGCTATAGAGATGTGGGACGTCCTAGAAGACGAAGGGAAGATTAATTCTGAGAGCAGAATAGGCTGATGGTCTACCATGAAGATACTATTAAAAACGTGATACTGCACACATAATTAAATTTATGCCGGTAGCTAAATAGAGTTAGTTTACGAAGGCAGGAATGTTACTTAAAATAGTGTAAAGTGGACGTATATTATGTGGCTAGAATTAAATATTATAGAATGCATTTTGTGTAAATACAAATAAATAACAATGAAATTTTCAAGGGATGGCTCTTGTACATCTTTAATTTTTTTGTAATTGGTTTAATGATCTACGCTACTTCAATGTCTGATACTGGTAGTCTAAATACTTGGTTGGGAAAAACTGCACTTAAACTAGCGTCAAATATTTTCAAGAAAAACTGCACTTTAACTAGCATGAAATATTTTCAAGGAAAAACTGCACTTAAACTAGCATGAGATATTTTCAAACTCCTATAGAATAACAGTGCGCATGCACCAGTGTTTGTAGAGCCAGCGATAACCCACAATCGAACCACATATTATCATCCACGACTACTATCTTTCACTGTGAAATTTAAATCACCAATATTTGCAATAAATCCCCAAATCTATGTTAAAAATATATATTAATAATATTAAAATTACCAAACGTTTATTAAAAATGGGTGTACACTTACTTATTGCTCCCTAACACTGATCCAACCTGCGATAACCCAAAACAGCGATAGAAAAATCATAGACAAAGTAATATTCTCTGTGGAGAAAATAGCAGTTAGCATCACAGTATTTCTAACAGTGCCATAATATTGTGATTTGCATATTTAAATAAATACTTCAAAACTGTCTAAATGTTATAAAAATTGTTCGAAAAAGTTTAAAATATTAAATAATGTTAGTAAATACAAAAGAAGAGCTATAGTTTATAATAATATAACTGAAAAATCAAGCGCTAGTAAAAGTGCAGTAGAGTCCTTGGCTGTGTTTATTTTTACACTAAGCACGAGAGTTGAACTTATTTTGAAATTTTTCAATTTGCGTAATATTATATATATCGAATGCTCGTAAATATCTAGAAACGTGTCTCCTTCACTGTCCATTAACTATTTAAGACTATTAAAACTAAATGCAGTGTATTTGAAACATTTAACAACGTGTTACCTCACAAAACACAAGTTTAGCTCTTCGAGCATGCACAGTGGGACATAACAGGGACTCTGCTTTTTGAAGTGATGCTTTCTTTTTTTTTTTTTTGCTGAGTGTACTTCAGTTTTTACCAACATTTTGTAATGTTTTTAAAATGTTTCAGTGATCCTTACAGTAACATTACAACAATTTTTAGAAAATATTGTGAGACTCGCTTTCTATTTTCCCTCTTCCAGTGTTGCCACCATCAACAATTCTAATACACTATTTTTGTTAGGTTAGAGTACATCAGATTAGCGTACACTTTAGTAAATAATATGCATGTAATTTATTTTGTTAGGTTAGGAAGGAAGACGTTAGCATACATCCATTTCTAATAAACGTTTGGGAATTTATTTCAAAGGTTGATCATACTGCATGTTGTACCGGAGCTCGGTGGTAGGCAAGATATCAGGGTTATGAACTCTTTACAAGCAAAAGAACAACGTATAAATGTACACTCAATTTTAACGAATCCAAGAACTCTTTATTTTCGGAGAAATACACTTTTGTTAATACAGTTACAAGTTTTATCTAAGAGTGGAGTCGATGAAATACTTAGAGGTCCACGTGCTCGAGTCAACATTTTTTTTAAATCCAAATGCTTAACGGACTATAACTTTAAATTTAACTATTTCTCGGACGAATCTAATATTTAAACTGAATCGGAGATCGCGGTCTGCAGGTCTACGATGTTCCAACACTGAACACAGTCACTGAGAGTGATAGCAAGCGATTCTTAACTGAATCGGAGATCGCGGTCTGCAGATCTACTATGTTTCAACACTGATAGTGCTAGTGAGTATTTTGATATAAGTTCTCGCTTATAAAGGCGGTGGCTCCTCCTACTTTTCTCGAATCCACTCCTTACAATTGAATATATATTTATGTTTTATAATATTATTTACTAGTATGTATAACATTTCTAAGAACTTGATAAATTGGTTCTTTGATATTAATAGAAAAATGTTTCAGTTTCGTTGTAAACTGTCAATGTTAAGAGATTATCTTTTCTAGAGGTGAATGAATGTCTTTTGTTGTCTGTACTAGGCAGGTAGAAATTCTTTATCATCATTCCTTTGAATTACTTAGCAGCGTTAATTGGTTTCTAAGAATTGGTCAATAGATTTTTAATATTTTTAATAGCTAACTAATGTTATCTTTTCTTATTAGTTGTATAGCCTGCTAATTGGAATTCTTTTGACAATACCATTTTTGTGTTCCTATATTATTTGTAAGTTGTGTACTAGGTAGAGTTCTGACAACACCTCTTTATTTGTCATTTGTATAGCAGGTAGCGTTTTTGGTATTTTATTCTAGACAAATGTAGGTGCAATTTTTACCTGGATAATTTTACTTTTCCACATACATATTTTATAGCGATATTAGTAATATATTCTATTTTCATTTTTTTAAATAGATTTATTTAATTTTAATAACAATTTAATATATTTCGGAACATTTTAGTTTCAGCTCCATGCATATTAGGGTTGTATCTTAGTTTATATGTCACCTATCATATTAATCGCTACAATGTGCAGCTCTATAAATTTTCTGTAGGACTTCAAAGATATGTAGATACCTAGTGACATCTCAATAAACTCATGTGCATGCACACTGTAATTCTGTAGGACTTAGTAAATGTATTGGGAAGGTAAACTACTGTTTTTCTGATAAATTTTTTTAGACATTTTTATAATTTTGCTGAGGTTCATATGGGCTGTAATGCTCCTACTGATGATTTTACTAACCCTAAAGGGCGGGAGGGTGAGGAAAACAGGATGCGATTGCAGTAGACCTGTTCACTAGGAACAAACACTAATGCCGGGTCCCACTTGCCAGAGCGAATGTCATAGACTGCTATATATTTAATATATGTTAACCATCTGAACAATTTCTGGCTCAACTCTAGATTAGTTCTCTCTATGCTACACCATGCAATATCCATGACACTCTTGCACTATTTACCTCTCTGTTTCTACTAACATTTTCCTAAATTCAAGATTTTTTAAAGAATCTTAAGATTTTAAGAATATGTATTTATGTACGGTATGTAAAATCTCTCAATCATTTCTTACAAGTTCTATAGAACTGTAGTGTGCTTGCACAAGGCCTTGTCAACAGATTGCAGGACTATGTGCCATCAGTAATACCAGTTTTAACAATAAGAAATTGCACTACTTTTTTTGTTAGGTTAAGAAAGGGCAAGTTAGTGTACACCAATTTTTTGTTTCCCCCCCATTGCCCCAGGTTGTTTTGACATTTCTGGTGTTCTCTCCTGGCATGGCATACTAGTAACCCACTTCTGTAGTTGGGGCACGTGGAAGGTGTTGTTATGCTGCCCGATACAAGAATTGATGGTAATGATGCGCCAGGAGAGGCCTTAAACTAAACTTAATCTAATTAAGCGAATAAGGTATTATTAAAATTCATTGAGAACATTTTGTTTAAACAACTCACCTCATAGGATTCATGCTTCCATAGTACCGCGGTTTCAAATACAGTCGCGTTCATCCTCAGCCAGAACTCCGACTGACGAAATTCTTTGGTCATCAACTGCTCTATTGTCACCATCTTTAGTGCTGCCATCTTTGGTTGAATTTGTGAACTTCAAAATCAAAGTAATTTCATTAGGGATATCGAAATTCATTGATATACCGGTATCTTTATTTTTCTGAATGTATATTTTCTCCCAAGCTGTCAATTCCAAAGGCTTCTCCGCTTGACAGTTTGGGAGAAAATATACATTCAGAAAAATAAAGATAGATCAATGAATTTTGATATCCCTAACAAAATTACTTTGATTTCGAAGTTCATAAATTCAGCCATAGATAGCAGCACTTAGGATGATAATAGAACTGTTGACGGCCGAAGAATTTCTTCAGTCGGAGTTATGGCTGAATAGGAACACGACTGTGTTTGAAACCGCGGTATCATGGAAGCATGAATCCTATGAGGTGAGTTGTTTAAACAAAATGCTCTCCGATGAATTTTAATGATTATACCTCATGTGTACTTCCCAACATTAATTTAACATGAATAAGGTATTGATGATAATGATTACCAGATGGTGTTCGGGGACCATTTGGGCCTTAGTTTTCTCATATATTTGTCTTAAAAGTGAGGAAAAACCCAAAAAAAATCTTGCCCAGGAAACTTGTCCCGACCGGGGATCGAACCCAGGCCCACTGTGTGATAAGGCAGCACACTACCTCGATACCACAGCGATGGACATGTACACCAAATTATTGAAATACGTAAATTATTTACTTTGTTAAGTTATGAATTAAGAGTTGGTGTACATCCATTTTTAAAAGCACATTTGGGAATTTATTGCGAAGGTTGGTCATATCAACTGCACAGATAGTGTTGCCATCTATGGAGAAAGTCCATAACCCATGTGCATATGCACAGCTATTCTGCAGGACTTAGAAGAATTCACGGTTTCTCCTGTATTCAACGTGTTAAATTTAAGTAATTTGTTTCATAAAACTTAAGACGACGATTAACATTGGGATTTTCAAATTAATAAAATTAAAATTAATCGTACATCATCTCGTCTCATACACTCCATTTATATACAGCACAGGACTGCAGTTTCAGGAACATCTCGTCTCATACACTCCATTTATATACAGCACAGGACTGCAGTTTCAGGAACATCTCGTCTCATACACTCCATTTATATACAGCACAGGACTGCAGTTTCAGGAACATCTCGTCTCATACACTCCATTTTATACAGCACAGGACTGCAGTTTCAGGAACATCTCGTCTCATACACTCCATTTATATACAGCACAGGACTGCAGTTTCAGGAACATCTCGTCTCATACACTCCATTTATATACAGCACAGGACTGCAGTTTCAGGAACATCTCGTCTCATACACTCCATTTATATACAGCACAGGACTGCAGTTTCAGGAACATCTCGTCTCATACACTCCATTTATATACAGCACAGGACTGCAGTTTCAGGAACATCTCGTCTCATACACTCCATTTATATACAGCACAGGACTGCAGTTTCAGGAACATCTCGTCTCATACACTCCATTTATATACAGCACAGGACTGCAGTTTCAGGAACATCTCGTCTCATACACTCCATTTATATACAGCACAGGACTGCAGTTTCAGGAACATCTCGTCTCATACACTCCATTTATATACAGCACAGGACTGCAGTTTCAGGAACATCTCGTCTCATACACTCCATTTATATACAGCACAGGACTGCAGTTTCAGGAACATCTCGTCTCATACACTCCATTTATATACAGCACAGGACTGCAGTTTCAGGAACATCTCGTCTCATACACTCCATTTATATACAGCACAGGACTGCAGTTTCAGGAACATCTCGTCTCATACACTCCATTTATATACAGCACAGGACTGCAGTTTCAGGAACATCTCGTCTCATACACTCCATTTATATACAGCACAGGACTGCAGTTTCAGGAACATCTCGTCTCATACACTCCATTTATATACAGCACAGGACTGCAGTTTCAGGAACATCTCGTCTCATACACTCCATTTATATACAGCACAGGACTGCAGTTTCAGGAACATCTCGTCTCATACACTCCATTTATATACAGCACAGGACTGCAGTTTCAGGAACATCTCGTCTCATACACTCCATTTATATACAGCACAGGACTGCAGTTTCAGGAACATCTCGTCTCATACACTCCATTTATATACAGCACAGGACTGCAGTTTCAGGAACATCTCGTCTCATACACTCCATTTATATACAGCACAGGACTGCAGTTTCAGGAACATCTCGTCTCATACACTCCATTTATATACAGCACAGGACTGCAGTTTCAGGAACAGTTACATCATCTCGTCTCATACACTCCATTTATATACAGCACAGGACTGCAGTTTCAGGAACAGTTACATCATCTCGTCTCATACACTCCATTTATATACAGCACAGGACTGCAGTTTCAGGAACATCTCGTCTCATACACTCCATTTATATACAGCACAGGACTGCAGTTTCAGGAACATCTCGTCTCATACACTCCATTTATATACAGCACAGGACTGCAGTTTCAGGAACATCTCGTCTCATACACTCCATTTATATACAGCACAGGACTGCAGTTTCAGGAACATCTCGTCTCATACACTCCATTTATATACAGCACAGGACTGCAGTTTCAGGAACATCTCGTCTCATACACTCCATTTATATACAGCACAGGACTGCAGTTTCAGGAACATCTCGTCTCATACACTCCATTTATATACAGCACAGGACTGCAGTTTCAGGAACATCTCGTCTCATACACTCCATTTATATACAGCACAGGACTGCAGTTTCAGGAACAGTTACATCATCTCGTCTCATACACTCCATTTATATACAGCACAGGACTGCAGTTTCAGGAACAGTTACATCATCTCGTCTCATACACTCCATTTATATACAGCACAGGACTGCAGTTTCAGGAACATCTCGTCTCATACACTCCATTTATATACAGCACAGGACTGCAGTTTCAGGAACATCTCGTCTCATACACTCCATTTATATACAGCACAGGACTGCAGTTTCAGGAACATCTCGTCTCATACACTCCATTTATATACAGCACAGGACTGCAGTTTTCAGGAACATCTCGTCTCATACACTCCATTTATATACAGCACAGGACTGCAGTTTCAGGAACAACATCTCGTCTCATACACTCCATTTATATACAGCACAGGACTGCAGTTTCAGGAACATCTCGTCTCATACACTCCATTTATATACAGCACAGGACTGCAGTTCAGGAACATCTCGTCTCATACACTCCATTTATATACAGCACAGGACTGCAGTTTCAGGAACAGTTACATCATCTCGTCTCATACACTCCATTTATATACAGCACAGGACTGCAGTTTCAGGAACAGTTACATCATCTCGTCTCATACACTCCATTATATACAGCACAGGACTGCAGTTTCAGGAACATCTCGTCTCATACACTCCATTTATATACAGCACAGGACTGCAGTTTCAGGAACATCTCGTCTCATACACTCCATTTATATACAGCACAGGACTGCAGTTTCAGGAACATCTCGTCTCATACACTCCATTTATATACAGCACAGGACTGCAGTTTCAGGAACATCTCGTCTCATACACTCCATTTATATACAGCACAGGACTGCAGTTTCAGGAACAGTTACATCATCTCGTCTCATACACTCCATTTATATACAGCACAGGACTGCAGTTTCAGGAACATCTCGTCTCATACACTCCATTTATATACAGCACAGGACTGCAGTTTCAGGAACATCTCGTCTCATACACTCCATTTATATACAGCACAGGACTGCAGTTTCAGGAACATCTCGTCTCATACACTCCATTTATATACAGCACAGGACTGCAGTTTCAGGAACATCTCGTCTCATACACTCCATTTATATACAGCACAGGACTGCAGTTTCAGGAACAGTTACATCATCTCGTCTCATACACTCCATTTATATACAGCACAGGACTGCAGTTTCAGGAACAGTTACATCATCTCGTCTCATACACTCCATTTATATACAGCACAGGACTGCAGTTTCAGGAACATCTCGTCTCATACACTCCATTTATATACAGCACAGGACTGCAGTTTCAGGAACATCTCGTCTCATACACTCCATTTATATACAGCACAGGACTGCAGTTTCAGGAACAGTTACATCATCTCGTCTCATACACTCCATTTATATACAGCACAGGACTGCAGTTTCAGGAACATCTCGTCTCATACACTCCATTTATATACAGCACAGGACTGCAGTTTCAGGAACAGTTACATCATCTCGTCTCATACACTCCATTTATATACAGCACAGGACTGCAGTTTCAGGAACATCTCGTCTCATACACTCCATTTATATACAGCACAGGACTGCAGTTTCAGGAACATCTCGTCTCATACACTCCATTTATATACAGCACAGGACTGCAGTTTCAGGAACATCTCGTCTCATACACTCCATTTATATACAGCACAGGACTGCAGTTTCAGGAACATCTCGTCTCATACACTCCATTTATATACAGCACAGGACTGCAGTTTCAGGAACATCTCGTCTCATACACTCCATTTATATACAGCACAGGACTGCAGTTTCAGGAACATCTCGTCTCATACACTCCATTTATATACGCACAGGACTGCAGTTTCAGGAACAGTTACATCATCTCGTCTCATACACTCCATTTATATACAGCACAGGACTGCAGTTTCAGGAACAGTTACATCATCTCGTCTCATACACTCCATTTATATACAGCACAGGACTGCAGTTTCAGGAACATCTCGTCTCATACACTCCATTTATATACAGCACAGGACTGCAGTTTCAGGAACATCTCGTCTCATACACTCCATTTATATACAGCACAGGACTGCAGTTTCAGGAACAGTTACATCATCTCGTCTCATACACTCCATTTATATACAGCACAGGACTGCAGTTTCAGGAACATCTCGTCTCATACACTCCATTTATATACAGCACAGGACTGCAGTTTCAGGAACAGTTACATCATCTCGTCTCATACACTCCATTTATATACAGCACAGGACTGCAGTTTCAGGAACATCTCGTCTCATACACTCCATTTATATACAGCACAGGACTGCAGTTTCAGGAACAGTTACATCATCTCGTCTCATACACTCCATTTATATACAGCACAGGACTGCAGTTTCAGGAACAGTTACATCATCTCGTCTCATACACTCAATTTATATACAGCACAGGACTGCAGTTTCGGAACAGTTACATCATCTCGTCTCATACACTCCATTTATATACAGCACAGGACTGCAGTTTCAGGAACAGTTACATCATCTCGTCTCATACACTCCATTTATATACAGCACAGGACTGCAGTTTCAGGAACAGTTACATCATCTCGTCTCATACACTCCATTTATATACAGCACAGGACTGCAGTTTCAGGAACATCTCGTCTCATACACTCCATTTATATACAGCACAGGACTGCAGTTTCAGGAACAGTTACATCATCTCGTCTCATACACTCCATTTATATACAGCACAGGACTGCAGTTTCAGGAACATCTCGTCTCATACACTCCATTTATATACAGCACAGGACTGCAGTTTCAGGAACAGTTACATCATCTCGTCTCATACACTCCATTTATATACAGCACAGGACTGCAGTTTCAGGAACAGTTACATCATCTCGTCTCATACACTCAATTTATATACAGCACAGGACTGCAGTTTCAGGAACAGTTACATCATCTCGTCTCATACACTCCATTTATATACAGCACAGGACTGCAGTTTCAGGAACAGTTACATCATCTCGTCTCATACACTCCATTTATATACAGCACAGGACTGCAGTTTCAGGAACAGTTACATCATCTCGTCTCATACACTCAATTTATATACAGCACAGGACTGCAGTTTCAGGAACAGTTACATCATCTCGTCTCATACACTCCATTTATATACAGCACAGGACTGCAGTTTCAGGAACAGTTACATCATCTCGTCTCATACACTCCATTTATATACAGCACAGGACTGCAGTTTCAGGAACATCTCGTCTCATACACTCCATTTATATACAGCACAGGACTGCAGTTTCAGGAACAGTTACATCATCTCGTCTCATACACTCCATTTATATACAGCACAGACTGCAGTTTCAGGAACAGTTACATCATCTCGTCTCATACACTCCATTTATATACAGCACAGGACTGCAGTTTCAGGAACAGTTACATCATCTCGTCTCATACACTCCATTTATATACAGCACAGGACTGCAGTTTCAGGAACAGTTACATCATCTCGTCTCATACACTCCATTTATATACAGCACAGGACTGCAGTTTCAGGAACAGTTACATCATCTCGTCTCATACACTCCATTTATATACAGCACAGGACTGCAGTTTCAGGAACAGTTACATCATCTCGTCTCATACACTCCATTTATATACAGCACAGGACTGCAGTTTCAGGAACAGTTACATCATCTCGTCTCATACACTCCATTTATATACAGCACAGGACTGCAGTTTCAGGAACAGTTACATCATCTCGTCTCATACACTCCATTTATATACAGCACAGGACTGCAGTTTCAGGAACAGTTTACATCATCTCGTCTCATACACTCCATTTATATACAGCACAGGACTGCAGTTTCAGGAACATCTCGTCTCATACACTCCATTTATATACAGCACAGGACTGCAGTTTCAGGAACAGTTACATCATCTCGTCTCATACACTCCATTTATATACAGCACAGGACTGCAGTTTCAGGAACATCTCGTCTCATACACTCCATTTTTATACAGCACAGGTCTGCAGTTTCAGGAACAGTTACATCATCTCGTCTCATACACTCCATTTATATACAGCACAGGACTGCAGTTTCAGGAACAGTTACATCATCTCGTCTCATACACTCCATTTATATACAGCACAGGACTGCAGTTTCAGGAACAGTTACATCATCTCGTCTCATACACTCCATTTATATACAGCACAGGACTGCAGTTTCAGGAACAGTTACATCATCTCGTCTCATACACTCCATTTATATACAGCACAGGACTGCAGTTTCAGGAACAGTTACATCATCTCGTCTCATACACTCCATTTATATACAGCACAGGACTGCAGTTTCAGGAACAGTTACATCATCTCGTCTCATACACTCCATTTATATACAGCACAGGACTGCAGTTTCAGGAACAGTTACATCATCTCGTCTCATACACTCCATTTATATACAGCACAGGACTGCAGTTTCAGGAACAGTTACATCATCTCGTCTCATACACTCCATTTATATACAGCACAGGACTGCAGTTTCAGGAACAGTTACATCATCTCGTCTCATACACTCCATTTATATACAGCACAGGACTGCAGTTTCAGGAACAGTTACATCATCTCGTCTCATACACTCCATTTATATACAGCACAGGACTGCAGTTTCAGGAACAGTTACATCATCTCGTCTCATACACTCCATTTATATACAGCACAGGACTGCAGTTTCAGGAACAGTTACATCATCTCGTCTCATACACTCCATTTATATACAGCACAGGACTGCAGTTTCAGGAACAGTTACATCATCTCGTCTCATACACTCCATTTATATACAGCACAGGACTGCAGTTTCAGGAACAGTTACATCATCTCGTCTCATACACTCCATTTATATACAGCACAGGACTGCAGTTTCAGGAACAGTTACATCATCTCGTCTCATACACTCCATTTATATACAGCACAGGACTGCAGTTTCAGGAACAGTTACATCATCTCGTCTCATACACTCCATTTATATACAGCACAGGACTGCAGTTTCAGGAACAGTTACATCATCTCGTCTCATACACTCCATTTATATACAGCACAGGACTGCAGTTTCAGGAACAGTTACATCATCTCGTCTCATACACTCCATTTATATACAGCACAGGACTGCAGTTTCAGGAACAGTTACATCATCTCGTCTCATACACTCCATTTATATACAGCACAGGACTGCAGTTTCAGGAACATCTCGTCTCATACACTCCATTTTTATACAGCACAGGTCTGCAGTTTCAGGAACAGTTAGTTGTTCCTATCTTCAGCCATTTTTTTTACTGTTGAATTTTTACCCTCGCCATTATCTTCTGAACAGCCATCTAGTGTTGATTTAATTAACTTAGCAATTAAATCTTGTTTGCTGGTAATTTCAAAATTCATGGATCTAAATTTGTTTTTCTGAATATATATATATATATATATATATATATATATGTATTTCCAAACTATTAATTCCAAATTCCCAGCAAGTAAGATCTAAGAAGAATGAGTAATTTTTTAAAGATTTAATCTTGAATGTTCATCAAATCAACACTAGATGGCAGTTTAGATGATGGTAAAAGGCAAAAATTCAAGTTGTAAAGATGGCTGAAGATAGGAACAACTCATATTTGAAGAGAGAAATTATATGCACAGACTGGGACTCGAACTCAGGAGCCTTTGGTTTTCTAGACAAATACTCTACCAGACTGAGCTATCTGGACAAGTTCCAATCTAAATGCAAATTTTTCTCTTATGTATGTTGTCAATTCCCGCGTATAATTTTTCTCTTCAAATATAATGTATCTATCATTGAAATGTATGAAATGAATAATAAAAACATTGAAAGAAGCCGTACTAGCATTTATAATGTCATGTCAAATTCCCAAATCTCTTCTTAATAGAGAGACCACCATTTCCAAAGATAGAAGCAAAGTTTTCATAGCATTTGGTGTGCGAGAATTGACAACGTATAACTAATGCAACTAACGCACTGGCACTATTGAACCCATAGGTTCATGGCCATGCGGACATAAGCTCTCCATATATCCCTATCCTGAGCCAGTTTTCCAATCATCCCCTGTATAATCTACTTCCCTCAAATCATAGTTAATGCTATTCTCCCACCTCATTCTTGGTCTATCAACTGGGCATTTTCCCTCTGGTTTTCCTAAAGATTGACGACGTATATGAGAAAAATTTGTTTTGATTGGAACTCGCCCAGATAGTTCAGTTGGTAGAGCATTGGTCTAGAAAGTCAAAGATCCCAGTCTGAGCATATAATATTTTTCTCTTCAAATATGATTTATCCATCATTGAGACGTATGAAACGAATAATAAAAACACAGGAACAACTTGTAGTCAAACCACGGTCCTGTGCTGCGAAGAACACAGAGTGAGTTGTTTGAATTTTATTAAATTGAAGTAATATTCTGTATTGTTCCTTGTAATAGCTATAATAAGAATCAAATGAATTGTGAATTCTTCTTACCTCGTACATCTATGTTTTTTAACACAGAACTGCAGTATCGGGAAATAAATCATTCCCATTTTCAGCTGTTTTCATGACTGTTAATTTATTATGCCAGTGATTTTCTAAACTGCCATCTGGTGTACTTTTGAAGAAGTAATTTTCTAAACTGCCATCTGGTGTACTTTTGAAGAAATTAGTAATCAAACTTGGTTCATCTGGAACTTCGAAGTTCATGGTTCTACTGTTTTTTTTAATGTATAACTTTTCCCAACAGTTAATTCCAAATAGATGTTTCAAAAGTTTTGCTTTTTCAATTCTGTGATTCTCTAATAATATGTGTGCTGCTATTGCCGCCTTTTAAATTTTACCATTTCACCATTTTTTGTTTCTAAAGTGTTCTTTTGCGAGTGATAAAAAAAATAGATGTATGAGGTAAGAAGAGTTCATGATTCATTTGATTCTTATTATTAAAACCTCATAATATAAAAATTCCCATATTTATTATATTGATGTATTTCATTAATTAAATGAATGTTTTTATTACGTCACCTCATTTCCTTTTTCTTCTAGACTGCAGTTTCAGAGCTTATCTCCATCATCAGTAGTCTCTGGTTGACCAGTGTTATGTTGTTTCTTGGCTGTTTTTTCTTCTATCAGTGGACAGATGAACTTCTGGATAAAGTCAAAATTTGCAGGAGTTTCGAAATTCATGAGTTTCTTTCTTGTTTTTTTTTGGATGTGGATTTTTTCCCACACTCACAGTCTAGGAAAAAATCCACATCCAAAAAGAAAACAAAGATAAACTCATGAATTTCGAAACTCCTGCAAATTTTGACCTGATCCAGAGGTTCATCTGACCACCGATAGAAGAAGAAAACTGCCAAGAAACAACATAACACCGGTCAACCAGAGGCTACTGATGATGGAGATAAACTTCGAAACTGCAGTCTAGAAGAAAAGGGATATGATGTGAGGTAATAAAAACATTAATTTAACTCATAAATTAAACGTCATAGTTTTCTTTCCCTGCGAAAGTTAAATAAATGTATTTCATGTTTATTTTTTTGTTTTATTTTCAGATAAGTGTTGTGTTAAAGTGCAGTGAGTCCTCAAACTCCACCCCCATCAAGCTTTTAATAACAAATTACATAATTAATATTTAATTATAAAACAATATTTCAGACCACTAGATAATATAAAGTTCTACAAAATATTTTATTCATAGGCGTTTTAAAACTGATTTTTGACAATAGCAATTAATCTCGTGTTGTAGAGTTCAGAATGCAAGTAGTTGAACTACGCGTCATCTGTAGTTTAACGTACTCAGCTTTTCTGTTGTTCCAGAATTTTCTTTAGGTTTCAAAATATTGACATTTTATTAAAACTGTTTTGATGGCCTTCGAATTGCTCATAAACTTGATTATACTTCATCCATAATGGTCGTTCCTGGCTTGGGAATTGCATTATCTCACATTTTTTTCCTGGAATTTTTATTTTGTATAGTTTTATTCTTCATTTGCCTTGGGAAGTGTATTGTTACATATTTTTTCTGGAATTTTTATGTTGCATAGTTTTATTCTTCATTTGTCTTGGGAAGTGTATTGTTACATATTTTTTCTGGAATTTTTATGTTGCATAGTTTTATTCTTCATTTGTCTTGGGAAGTGTATTGTTACATATTTTTTCTGGAATTTTTATGTTGCATAGTTTTATTCTTCATTTGTCTTGGGAAGTGTATTGTTACATATTTTTTCTGGAATTTTTATGTTGCATAGTTTTATTCTTCATTTGTCTTGGGAAGTGTATTGTTACATATTTTTTCTGGAATTTTTGTGACATTCCTTCATTTATCTTTGGTGTGGCAATGTCTTATGGTTTACAAGTGCATTTTTATCATCTTCAAGGTGGTTTTAGGTATTTGTTGATTGTCTGCAGCTGGTTTATTTGTAAAATTGTGGATGCTTGCAAAGAGGTTTCAGATGTTAATGCATCGTTGGTTGTCTGATCTACAACTTAGTTTTTTTGATAGATGGTTTGTTTCAAATTTTTTGATTAGCAAGTGAATGCATTTTGGTCGTTTCCGTGAATCTTCTTACAATCTTCAATATGTATTTTTCATAAGTTTTCTTTATTTGTATAATCGAGTTGGTACATTGTTTCCACATGGATATTTGCTTGCATTCTGATGCTAGACACACAATTTATAATAAAAATTTAATTCATCAAAGATAATTCTTATATAATCTTAATGTATTCAATCAAAAATTTTAATGTTTTTATTATTAATTTCATGCATCTCAATGATGGATGAATTATGTTTGAAGAGAGTATAATTTTTCTCTTAAAAAATTTAAAACTTGTTAAATTTCTCAAAATCTTTAATTTTTAAATTGTAGAAATTGATAAATCGTCGTTAGATTTAAGGTAGATTATAGTGACAGGCTAACGTCTGATGTAGGCTAGAGATTTTGAGTATATATGTGTGTGTGTGTATATATATATAAATATAGTGTAGTCTAGCCTATTTTTATTTCTTCTAGATAGTAATTTATTTTTTGAAGTAACTCTAAATAAATATAAGAAAATTTAGATTCAGTGCAAATTAACCAATTGATAGATGATTGAAAGCAATCAAAGTAAATATAGATAACTAAATATAAAAAGACTTGGATAGTTAGGTTTTTAAATATAGGTAGTCACTGAATTTGCTATATATCCCAACTTAACTTTTGCTCTTAACCCACATTCTTGCCCGTAATCTTGTGGATACGAGAAATAATCTACTGAGGGAGCAACAACGGTAGGACATGAACAATTTTATTGTATGTCACAGAGCCTGACTCATAACAGTAAAACAACTATACCAACCCCTTCACTATTTTTTACATATGTAAAAACATTAGGGATTCAATTTTAATTAAATGGTAAATATGTTAAATAAATTATACTACGAAGAAAAAGTGTGAGGTTATTCTTAAAGGTTTGAAATTAATAGTGACAAGACTGATGACAAGATGCCATGTAACAGAAACTAATGTTTCTGATGAAAACATGTCGGTTATGTACACCCTTAGACAAAAATAAAGGAGTCGCCTCTTGATTCTATCAACCGAAACGGGGAACTTCGTGAGCACTTCGCAAGAAGCCTCATTCACATTAACACGTTTTCAGTAATTTGTACTTGTGTTGTTTGCTAGTTAACACAGTGTACACTCAAGTAACATAAAAGAGAGAGCTTGCCTTTGTATGTTTCCATGGTCGAGAGGTTTAACACACAACATCTGCGTTCATAACCTCACGGGTTCGATTCCCGTTATACTTCTTTTTACTGAATGTTAGGATAGCATTTCGCCTGTAATACAGTTTCATATTTAATTTTATATTTGAGTTTTATGGCTTTAATGCACACACAAAACACATAAATGAAACCCTTATAATAATTAAATGAAGAAAGAAAATAATATTTTCTAAAATGAAAACTTAAAAAAATTAATATCGGGTGTATGAACCCTTAGCATCTATTACCGCCCTCAATCTGCGGGGCATTAATGCAATCAAATTTCTACAGTCATGTGGACTTTCGGCTAGAGCATCCCAGATGTCCTGAATTTGTGCCCATGCGCTGTCTTTCGTGCATCTGCAGGACAATTAGTTCATTATAAACAAACTTGTTAGATGCTGTTGCTTTTGCACAGAACGTGTGCGCATCATTCTATATTAAAATCAATACAATGACATCACCTAGAAAAAACCCTGAATGTGATAAAATAATTGTTACAATAATGGCATTAACATTGATTTAGTTCAATTGTCAAAATAAAATGTATTTAATTCATGAAACATTTTAATACAAATAACACGAAAAAAAACTACATAATTGAGGATGCGAACCTGTGACCTTCATTAACAGAAAGAGTGACTGTATGCTTTACCGCTGACCTAACAGGGCACGTAGGAGTATCTTCACTCAGTTCACGCTACATAACACAGTAGCTCAGGGCCTGCACAATTATGACTAGTTTACTAGTATGAACCCAGCGCTGTGTTGAGTAGGACTTAGAAGAAATGTGTGTTCAAGAGATGACTCATTTTTTTTGTCTAAGGGTGTACCTACCTCACCTCAGAACATATGGACTCTTCCTTCCCACATTCAATATGTGGGAACTGGCGAGAGGAGAGAAAAAAATATTAAGAGTGTTTGAGTATAAAGTTCTTAGGAAAATTTTTGGACCAAAGAGAGATGAACAGACAGACAAATGGAGAAGACTACATAAGTGAGCTGGGTATGAACTTTGGCCTGCTCCACTAGGTGCATCCATGCATCTCGGTAATAGTTCTCCATCCTCAGATCCACATACACCAGGTTAATTAGGGTGGTCAAAAGTCCATCTCCCTGTTTTGCTCCAGTATCAAAATTAAGATTCACTCAAATTAATTCCAGGTTTAAGTCTTGCTTTTGTATCTGTCATGGTTAATTGTGCAAATCTAATCACCTTTTTCCTATTCCTTGTTTTTCTAATATTTTAAACGTATGTATTCTGCTAATTTTAATTGCATGAATAGCATATGGAGGCCAATTCCATGTTCGTAAAAATTGTCAATCATTTGTCTAATCACAATGCTTGGTCTGTTATACCTCTGCCTGGATGAAATCCAAATTGGTTGCTCTCCCAATATTCTTCCTGCATAAATCTGAAGTCTTCTGTTCAGAATAGATGAAAACATTTTATAAGCTGTTTTTAAGTAGGGTAATACCTCTCACATACCTGCTGGTTTAACTTTCTTCGAGATTGGGTATATAATCCCAACTTTCTAGCTCTTTGACACAACTTCATTAATCCAAATCCTCTCAGTTTATGGATTTTTTTATGAGATTAATATTCCTTGCTGTGATAATTTTGGCAACGGTGACCATCCTCCCCAGCAAGCTCTATTTTTGCAACCACCCACTGAACTTAGTTGTCAATCTCATCAGGTGTTAATGTTATTTACAGTATTCTCTGGATCTTCAATCTTATTGTCATCTGTTCCATTGTTGAGATATACAATATTTTAGCCTCCTCTACAGGCAATTCTTCTCTTGTTTCTAATTTATGGATTTTAGGTTGATATGCAGTCTCTAATTTTCTCTGCTCATCATCTTATGACATGGCAACTTCAAAAGTGAAAGTTTTGGGCCTTCTCAACAATCCTCCTCCATGCCAATCTGTCTCTCTTGCCATATTCAAATTAGTCACTTTCATTTTCTTTAGATCGTTCATTGTGTAATCCTCCCATTCTGATCTTCGGTCTTCCAACAGCTCTGCCTCCTATAGGTTTCCATTTGTAGAGTTTTTTGACCAGTCTCTGATCATCCATTCTTATCAAATGTCCAAGCCAACCAATTCTTATATGGTTTACTATCTTCTGATTTTTGATTAATTTGTTTAGTTTGTTATTTGTTTTGATTCTCCAACAGTTATCAGTCCCCTCTATTTTGTCCAAATATTCTTCTTAAAATTTTTCTTTAAAAATTAGTAATTTCTGTTTTGTTGTTTCTTTTAGGACCCAAGTTTCACAAGTATATGTAACTTACTGGTCTTTAATGAGCGTTTGGCATAACCTTATATTTGCTGTTTTTGATATTAATTTGCTTTTAAATAAGGTTCTATTTGCAAAATAGGCTTTATATTTTTTTCCACTGCTTTGTAGAATTCTTTCTTCAGTCATTTTGTTGATACTAGTAAAATTCATGGTGATTTTTTAAGTTGAGGAGACGGACCTACAAGGTTAACTATTATTATAGTTTTTAACCGTACATTATATTAGTCATTTTGTTGCTTTAATAATTAAATTTTATGGTTTTTTTAATACATTTATTTTCTTGTTATTGCAAATCTTGTTAGTTTCCCTTCATTTTTGTTTAGGTCTGTCAACGTTGCTTCTGGTTTTCTCTCTGGATCATAATTCCTTGTGTTTTTTTTCTTCTAGAGCTATTTTACATTCTTGAAACCATTCATGGTTTCCTATTAATGTCTTTTACATAGCACTGAGCTACATGAATGTTTATAGGAAACCAGATATAATAAGACCTACGTATTGTAGACACTAGATGCAGACAGGACATGTAGCATGATGGGGAATGAAAGAGGAGCATCTTGTAGGAAAACAGAGGGAAAGTGTCCAGTAAGTAGGGTAACGAATGAGGTGGGAGAAATAACATTAACCACGATTTAAAGGAAGTAGTTTACGTAGGGAATGATTTTGAATAAATTAGCTAAAGATAGGGATATATGGAGAGCTTATGTCTGTCTGACCATATGAAATTGGGTTCAATAGCAGGCTACTCATTTATATTTTTTTAAAATTATTCTTGAAAGATTTTAATCATTAGAAGTGAGGTTTCGTGTTGATATTGTTGGCTCAAGACTGCAATTTGTTATAGCAGTAGAACAAAAAATTAGAGCTGGTAGGAAATGTTTACAGAGCACAGACCGTGATGAACAAGTGACGTGACTACACCTCACTTGAAATGCATGGCTTAAGGAAACCGTCAACAATTACATTGCCGAAACCTACCTTGAGATTTCTTTCAGAGAAGCCTTTGTGATGTACCAAGGCATGGTCCAATAAATTATCTGCCGTTTTAACTGCAAGGCACAGAAATCAAAGCCAGTTTCCAACAATGGCAATGGCCTCCCTGCTTGAGTAAGAGCAGAGTGGAGTGAAGCAGGGTAATGAGGGTTGTCCAAACTCTACCAATTCAGGGTTTGCATTATTCCCTGTTTGAGAGATTTGGTGGGAATTTTATTGCTGTGCAGTTAAAAAAGGGTAGATTTTTTTTTATCACGACCTTGGTACATCACAATGTCTTTTTCTGGAAGAAATTTCAGGGTAGGTTTTAGCATGGAATGGTTGTTGAGAATTTGTGTGGACTGGTTTATTCACAAATCATTATTTTAAATATAGTTTATCTTAAAATATATACATATTAATAATAAACGACGA